>CAUYON010067287.1:0-20208 GCA_963573935.1 Arctocebus calabarensis | reverse complement strand
CTTAAGCAATTCTCTTGCCTCAGCCTCCCAAGTAGCTGGGACTACAGATGTCTGCCACAATGCCCAGCTATTTTTTTGTTGCAGTTGTCATTATTGGTTAGCTGGCCCAGACCAGGCTCAAACTCGCCAGCCTCGGTGCATGTGGCTGGTGCCATAACCACTGTGCTATGGGCACTGAGACAGTCATTTTGCTTTTTATGGAAAATTGTGCTGAAAACACTTCTAAGAAAGGGGAATTATGTTGCGTGTTAAAATGATGTGTTTGTGTTTCCTTTGGACTCTCTGAGGCCTCCATCAAATGCCCAAGGATAAGGGTGAGTTAGCCAGTGTCTGCCAGCATTGCCAGGTACAGAACACGAAGCCCTCTGCTCACCACCTCAAGCTTCTCCTCTGCATAACAGCTCAAGGTCACCAACTCCTGGAGGCTTGCTTACCACACTGTCTCTGATCTTGTGTCTCACCCTTCCTTTCAGACATTCCTATTGTGATATCAGCATTTGAGTCATGTCATATGTATCTGCCTGTTCTCATGATTCGGAGCTAACAACAGGGAAAAACAGAGCAGGAGACAATAATTTGAGGTCTCAGATTCATGGCTCATTGCTAGCTAAGCAGCCTTGGGTAGGTCTCTTCACTATTTATTTCTTTTTTTGCAGTTCGGCCTGGGCCAGGCCTGAACCTGCCACCCTCGGTATATGGGGCTGGCACCCTACTGACCAAGCCACAGGCACCGCCCAGTCTCTTCACTATTTGAGATTCAGTTTCCTCATCTATAAAACAGTGAAGATAGTCCTTGCCCTACCTATTTAGAAGACTAATGTGGATTTCAAATGTAATAGCTCACATGAAAGCTTTTTGGAAATTATAAAATACCCTATTTCTGCTATTGTTGGTACAGAGACTATATCTCTTCCTTATATTACAGCACCTGAACTTGGCTTATGGCTCCTCTGTGGGTCCAACCAATTTTGTTTTAAATGTCAGTGAATGTCCCCCTTGTCCCTACAATGTCAGGCACAGACCTTCTCCCAAGAGTTACCATATACAGGCATACCTCAGCAATATTATAGGTTTAGTTCCAAACCACCATAATAAAGCAAATATCACAATAAAGTGAGTCATGTGAACATTTTTGCTTCCTAGTGCATATAAAAGTTATGTTTACACTATACTATGCCTATATTAAGTGTGCAAAGGCATTATATCTAAAAACGACGTATGTAATTTAATTAAGAATATTCTTGTTGCTAAAATGCTATCATCTGAGCCTTCAGAGAGTCATAATATTCTTGCTGGTGAATTATCTTGCCTTGAGGTTGCTGGCAGCTAATTGGTGAGGCTGGTGGCAGCTGAAGGTTGAAATGGCTATGGCAATTTCTTAAATTAAGGCAACAGTGAAGTTTGCCACATCCATTGACTCTTCCTTTTATGAAAGATTTCTCAGAAGCATGCAAAGATGTTTGATAGCATTTTACCCACAGTAGAACTTCTTTCGAAATTGGAGTCAATCCTCTCAAATCCTACTGTTGCTTTATCAACTAAATTTATGGAATATTCTAAATCTTTTGTTGTTATCTCAACAGTGTTCACAGTAGCTTTAGCAGGAGTGGATTCTATCTCAAAAAACTACTTTTCTTCTCACATTCTTCAACTCTGTTGGCTGGGTATGATAACTTATGCCTGAAATCCTATACTCTGCGAGGCTAAAATGAGAGAATTGCTTGAGACTAGGAGTTTAAAACCATCTCTACAAAAAAAAAAAAAAAAAGAAAGAAAAATTAGGTGGCCATAGTGGCTCATGCCTATAGTCCTAGCTACATAGGAGGTCAAGGCAGGAAGATTACTTGAGCCTAGCGGTTTTAGCTGCAGTGAGCTATGATAATGCCACTACACATCAGCCTGGCAATAGAGTGCAACCCTACCTGAAAAAGAAAGAAAGAAAGAAAAGAAAGGCAACTGTTCATCCATTAAAGTTTTATCCTGACCCTGAAGCAATTCAGTCACATTTTCAGGCTCCAGTTCTTTTTTTTTTTTTTTTTTTATTGAATCATAGCTGTGTACATTAGTTCAATCATGGGGTACAGTGTGCGGGCTTCACATGCAATCTGAGATATTTTTATCAACCTAATTGACATAACATCCATGAGATTTCTAGTTCCTTATATTGATGATCTCTGTATGTTGACCAGCTTGTTACAGTTCCTTGGATGGTCAACTTACAGTAATTCTACTGTATTACTTTTTTTTTTCTTTTGAGATAGAGAATTGCTCTGTTACCCTAGTTAGAGTGCCATAGCATCATCGTAGCTTATAGCACCCTCAAATTCCTGGGCTAAAGTGATCCTCCTGCCTTAGCCTCCTGAGTAGCTGAGACATGCTATCATACCCAGCTAATTTGCCTTTTTTTTTTTTTTTTTTTTTAGAAATGGGGTCATGCCCTTGCTCAGGCTGGTCTCAAACTCCTGAGCTCAAGAAATCCTTACACTTTGACCTCCCAGAGTGCTAGGATTAGAGGCCAAATCCTATTATCAATACATCCAAAATGTATTTCTTAATAAAATTTAAGAGTCAAAATTACTCCTTCTTCCAAGGAGTTGATGAATGGATGCAGATGGATGTTATGTTAGCAGGCATAAAGACATTAATCTCCTTCTACATCTCCATCAGAGCTCTTGAATCACTATGTGCATTGTCAATGAGCAGTAACATTTTAAAAGAAATCTTTTTTCCAAGCAGTAGGTCTTCATAGTGGAATTAAAATATTCAGTAAACCCGCCTGTAGTCCCAGCTACTCAGAAGGCTGAAGCAAAAGAATTGCCTAAGTCCAAGCACTAGAGGTTGCTGTGAGCTGTGATGCCACAGCACTCTACTGATGGCAACAAAGTGAGACTCTGTCTCTAAAGAAAAAAAAAAATTCAGTAAACCATGCTGTAAACAGACATGCTATCATCCAGGCTTTGTGATCCAGGAGTTTTAGAATGGTAAATGAGCCCTGATTTTAATTTGAAGTCATCAGCTACACTAGCCCCTAACACGAGAGTCAGCCTATCCTTTGAAGCCAGGCATTAACATCTCCTCTCTAACTATGCAAGTCCTAGATGACATATTCTTTCATCTACACTGAAAATCTGTGGTTTAGTGTAACCATCTTTCACTCATTATCTTAGCTAGATTGTCTAGATACCTTGGTACTGCTTCTACATCAGCACTTGCTACTTCCCCTTGCATTTTTGTTATGGAAATGGCTTTGTCCCTTCAGTGAACCAACCTCTCTTAGCTTCCAACTTTGCTGCTGTAGCTTCCTTACCTCTCTCAGCCTTCATAGAATTGAAGAGAGTTAGATCTTTCTCTGGATCAGGTTTTGACTTAAGGGAATGTTGTGATTAGTTTAATCTTCTATCCAAATCACTAAAACTTTCTCCATATCATCAACAAGGCGATTCCCTTACTTAAAATTGAAGTAGCACTTTTAATTTCCTTCAGGAACTTTTCTTTTGCACTCACAACTTAGCTCACAGTTTGGTGCAACCTACCTCAAGTTTCCTACGTGCCTTTTTCACTAAACTTAATGATTTTCAGCTTTTGACTTCAAGTAAGAGGCATGTAACTCTTCCTCCTTTCACTTGAACACTTAGAAGCCATTGTAGGGTTACTAATTGGCCTAATTTCAGTATTGCTATCTGAAGAAATAGGGAGACCAAAAGAGAGGGAGACGAAGAGGAGACCTGGTCAGTAGAGCAATTGAAATACATACAACACGTATCAATTCAGTTTGCCATCGCATATACGCATGATTTGTTATGCCCCAAAACAATTAAATAGAAACATCAAGATCACTAATCACAGATCACCATAATAGATTTAATAATGATGAAGTTTGAAATATCACAAGAATTACCAAAATGTGACACAGAGACATGAAGTGAGTAAATGCTGTTGGAACTATGGAGCAGATAGACTTGTTCACCACAGGATTGCCACCAACCTTCTATTTGTTTAAAAAAAAATGCATTTTCTGTGAAGTAAATAATAAAGCAAACTACAATAAAATAAAGTATGCCTGTATACTCAGAAGTGAAGCTTCCATACATATCATTATAAAGATGTCCACCAAGAAAGCTCCTGCAGCCTGGCCTAGTGCACCCCAGACATGAGACAGGATCTCAGAATCTGCTAAAGGAGCAGTAGAGGATGCTGGGCCTCCACCAGCACTGTAGGCTGCATTGGTACATCCTACCGCACTGCCCAGAAAGCAAATTCCTCCCATGACAGCAAGGAATGTCCTCTCTATCTCTTTAGCATCACCACATGCAGAACTTCCTTCACAACCGTTGCCACTAAACTTCCTAGTACCACTCACCTCACTTTCTGAGCAAGTGAAAGGACCAATACTTTCTCACTAGGACTTGTTCTTAGAGCCTGACTGTCCAACAGAGAGCACCTGGGAGACCAAAAGTAGAAGGATGCTATGCGACATCCAAAGCACTAATTGCCCATTTTCCTTGCCACTATGTGCTGACAGTGTCCTGTTTTCTTTTCTGAGTGTCTGCTAACAGGTTGGCCTGTGATTAGGAGAAGCACTTAAACTGGTACTCTCTCTATGCCTTCAACAGCTGACACCTCCAAGCTGCTTCCTTGTTTTATAACAAAGAAAATGTAATAATTAATAGACTTATGGAGAATTCCAATACACAGCCTCTTTCAATGGAGTCTCAAAAACATTCCCAAACCATAAAAATGCTTCAAGTGGAAATAAATTAACATTTCCAGTACTTTACCATACAACCAAGTGCTATGGGCCCCAGAATCAACCTTTTCCTAATGGTCTGATAAAGGATCTAAGAAATACTTGAGTGCTGATGGGTGACTCGTACAGTATTTTATAAACATGAAAGAGAAATTAATATCAGAGTGCTATGGAGGTGGCAGTGATCTCCCCAAAACACTTGAAATGTCTTTCCATGTTTTAAATATCTAATAATTAATTTAATTTAAGCGTGCCTTATTCCATGAGGCTTTCTCTGGTCAGTTCAGCATAGAGAAATTAATTCATTCAATATTTATTGAGTATCAACTGCGTACCAGACACTGTGTTAGGTTCTGGAAACAGAATAATAAAAAAAGTCAAAATCTCTGTGTAGTGGCTCCATCCTCTGATCTACTAATAGAAGCAGGGTTTATAGCCCTGCATCAAACACAATTTTTCACAGACAGCTTTTTCCTGGAATTAATAATACTCTCTATTTTACAAAATAATCACTAACATGTCTCACTCCCAGTACATACTTAGTTAAATTCAGTAATTCTGCTAGAAATAGGAGTTCCTCTCCCATGCTAATACTGTTAATCACACTTTAGATTGAGAAAATGGAAGGACCAAGGAAAATAGTAAACACATTTCATTTCTTATATTTTTATAATAACTATGTCTTATTTGAACATTCATCATATACCAAGTTTGTTGGTATATAATGGTTAGTCCTAAGTGACAGTCCCTCCAACCTGCTGCTAAGCTTTCTCCCTGACCACCATACTGTTTTAGTGAAGGAGGAATAAAGTCATGTTGCATATACAGTAACAAATCTAAAACCACCTGTGCATTGCAAGAAGAAAACCAGAATGAAACAAGAGCAACAAGCCTAACTTTGGATAGCAAGACCACCCCTGAAAACATCCATCATGTCACCTCTACAGGATCTGCCTGCCAAGACTCTGAACCCAGGAGTCAGAGCTATCTGCCTGGTCAGGGATACAGGCTGCAGCCAAAACCAATCCAGAAAGGCTAGGGACTCTGGATATCCACATTGCCCTGCCTACCCACACTTGCTATCTTTTGTTTAGCCTCTTGAATCCATTTTCTGGAATAACCAGCTTTGCTCTGACAAGGCATAAGAAAGTCAGTCCACTGGAGCTGATCTCTGTGGGAAGATGGGGTAATATCCTTTCATATCGTAGGTGAGATCAGGTGGATTGGTGATGCTCTCCCAGTCCCCACAGGCACCTACTCTACTGCCAATAAGCACATTATTAGCATTCGCAAAGCATATCCTGTTAGCAAACAGCCCAGGAATGGCATCAGAACATCCGTGTGTCACCTCCAGAGGCATTAACCCCAATTAGAGAGTCTAAGGTCATCCTTAAAGGAAAATTCACAGGACTTATCCTGAAGCCCATCCTCCACTTTTCAAATTGCAAAGTATAGTGGGACCTTCAACATCAACATTAGCCTGGTGCAATGGCTCACACATGTAATCCCAGAACTTTAGGAGGCCAAGGTAGGAAGATTGCTTGAGGCCAGGAGTTTAAGACCAGCCTAGGAAACATAGAGAGACCTTCTCTTTACAAAATAAAAATAAAATTAGTCAGGCATGGTGGGGTGTATGCCATAGTCTTAGCTACACAGGAGGCTAAGGCAGGAGGATTTCTTGAACCCAGGAGTCTGAGGCTGCAATGAACTATGATGAAGCCACCACACTCTACCCTAGGCCATAGAGACCTGTCTCTTTTAAAATCAACCATTGATTGGTCATATTAAATGACCAAAACGTAAATCCCACTTTCTATCCCATTTTTTATCCCAGAAATAGTGCTAGAGAGAGTCTTACCACATCTGAACAATCTGATCCCTGCTTATGTTGGGTCAACCTTACAACAGTCCCGCCTCCTTCCCCATCCCTGTGATCTAGAACAGATCCTGAAGAAACTGCTCTTGGAAGCCAGCAATAGCATTTAGTCATGCAAAACAGGGAGCTGACTTCATTTTCCTCAATAAATATTTCATTAAGATTCAGAGAAATAAGAGAAACCTTATTCATGAGATTTATGTTTGTCTTAATGATTCACAGCATAATTTGTTCCAATTAAATATTTATTTTAACATTTCCATGGGTCTGAAAACTTCTGCCCATTCATCAGTGAGTCTTCATAACATCAGTACTCTCACAGATGTAAAAACACTGGGAGAAGCCTCATTCTTCTACAAAGTGGAAGTTTTCCTTTCCAGCTCCCTCTTAAAGGGGAGCCTTTGCCACACCTGTGCCACGGTTGCACTCTCTGACATAAGCCCCAACACCCAGCTAGTCAGGCTCTACTCCTACTGCCTCTTGCCTTGCACATCTCAATCCTTCACACGGTCTTAAAAAATCTTGCCTGCTCAGAGACATCTCCCAGACACAGAATTCCAGAGAATTCTGGGTGAGGGGCTAGAAGGAGGGAAGGAAGAAAGCTGGGCTCTCATTACAGTATGTTGAAAGGAACTGGAACTGGCAAAAAGAGCTCGGGGTTCAAGTGCCAATGTCACTACTTCACGTCTCAAGACAGTCACTTACCTGGCTGTTTCCTACAGGTGAAATTTACTAAATGTAGAATATAAATGTCTGAACACAATAACTAAGAAAATGCCATGAAGGCTATGTTAACCAGTTAGATGAAAATATTTCAAATTGTTATCTATAAAACCAGCACACTGTACCCCATGATTGCATTAATGTACACAGCTCTGATTTAATTTAAAAAAAGAATAATAAAGGAAAAAAATGGGGAAATAAATACTGTCAGAAAAACCAAATGAGATGATGGGCATGCTTTATAAACTGTGAAGAATTATAATTACCCGCCAGGATGTGACAATCAAATGAGAAGATGTATTTCCAGTGTTTAGAACAAACTTGGTATATAATGAATGTTAAAATAAGACATAGTTATTATAAGAATATGAGAAATAAAGTGTGTTTACTTTTATTAGAATTCAACGACTATTTAGGCCTCACCATTTCATTTACATGTGGCCTAAGTAAACATTTCCTATTTATCTGATATACAAATGTGCAGAACTTTTAGTAATACCCAAGGCCTAATGAAGAGACAGAGGGTCTCCTGTACGTATGTATATGTTCCACCTTAAACTGTTCACATTTCCATACGTCTTTGCGGTCTCAGGAAGAAACTCTCTCTCCCATAGAGATGGCATAATCCTCACTCAGTTGCTAAAGCTTCCCTACATCCTAAAAAAAGCATTCCCTGTTTATTTCACAGGGAGTATTCCAAGCTACCCCACCCCTTTGGCCCCAAGTACAGCCTCCATCAAGTGGCAGCCAGAGCCATCTGCCATCTGTGGTCCCTCTGTCCTACCCCCTAGCTGAAAGCCCCACCACTTAGTCTCCCCCAAATCTGGCCCTGGAACATATGGAAGTGTCTCTAACATGCCCATAAATGTTTCTGGGGGCTGGAAAGTTTAGCACTCACACTCTCCTCTGCCTCCCCCAGTGCCAGCCCTTGGAGAGGCTTCCTGGGTGATCCCTAGGAGGAGGCAGGTCAGATCTGGGAGGGGGCAATGAATGGCTTCCCAAAACAGCTTGAAACCCAAATGACTACACCATCAGCATTAGTTAAATGTCATTTCCAAAATTTTTAAATTCCTGGCACTGTGAAAAAGATTTACTATGCTAAAGCAAAAAGGACTTCTGAAA
Organism: Arctocebus calabarensis; assembly: GCA_963573935.1. Taxonomy (NCBI): domain Eukaryota; kingdom Metazoa; phylum Chordata; class Mammalia; order Primates; family Lorisidae; genus Arctocebus; species Arctocebus calabarensis. The sequence continues at coordinate 11,740 of CAUYON010067287.1, read as the reverse complement.
AGAAATTATAAAGGCTTATGAGTTAATAATGGCTTTGTACCTTGTACTACCAGAGTTAATTCCATTATCTAAGAAACTAAAAACTAAAGTTCAGTAGCTTGGTGAATGTCCCAATCCACAGCTCCTAAAAGAAGGTACCAACAGCCCTCTTGGCTACCACACCATGTTAAGTACTTCTCTCCTCCAGGAAGCCATCCCAGAATATCTCCCAGCAAGTGTGAGTCATGCCATTCACTCAAGACACCACCCAACCCACACAGTCTTAATGTTCCTCTACTTCTTCCGGAAGAATCTTAAATTAACACAAGGGTGCACTATTTTAGCACTCATAAAAGAATCAGCTGAGTGTTATTAGCCAAGAGGATAATGAATTAACTGTTGGAGATGCCAAGGCACTGCCAAGTCAGAGCAGTTCTGGTTAGAGACCACTGTCTTAGCATCTTCCAAATCAGACCAATTCTGCCTTCCTCAGAGATACCCTTAAGAAATGTTTCAGTTATCTGAATATTAAACACTTTGCTGATTCTTTTCCCCCTATATGCTCAGGAAAAAAAAAAAAAAACATTGTTTTTCTTTTCCATAAAAGAAATTCCTAGTATAAACTCCCAGATCAGAGCAGCAGGTCAACAGACTACACTGTCCACAAACCAGCCATCCTTTCCCCTCTCTCTGAGCTGTTGCAGATCAGAACGAAGCCTGTGATGTTTGAAATCTGATCTTCCATCTGCCACCTGATCTTCCATCTGCCACTTGCCCAATTCAACAGGGACTAGGGGCTGGAAGACAGAGCAAGAAAAGTCTCCAGGGGTCCACTTGGTGATGAGCAGATGTTAATTCGGACTCCAAATGGGGTAGAGGTAATTCTGTTTCAAAGCAAGAAGAGGCCTACGGTTACAGTCAAATATACTTTGGTGGTCAAAGGAGACCCCCACATGTTACTGAACAGTCCAACATCTTACTTTGCTTACAGCTCCCTAGGGTACAGGTACAGTTGTCCCCACTTATCCGTGGTTTTGCTTTCCATAGTTTCAGTGATCCATGGTATAGTACAATAAAGTATTTAGAGCAGTGGTTCTCAACCTTCCTAATACTACAACGCTTAATACAGTTCCTCATGTTGTGGTAACCCCCAACAATAAAATTATTTTCGTTGCTACTTCACAACTGTAATTTTGCTACTGTTATGAATCATAATGTAAATATCTGATATGCAGGATGTATTTAGGCGATCCCTATGAAAGAATCATTTGACCCCCAAAAGGGGTCACGACCCACAGGTTGAGAACTACTGATTTAGAGAGAGACCACATGCACATAAATTTTATTATAGTACTGTATATTATTAGAATTGTCCTATTGGGCTCTGCGCCTGTGGCTCAGCGGGCTAAGGCGCCAGCCACGTACACCTGAGCTGGCAGGTTCGAATTCAGCCCCCGGGCCCACCAAACAAAACAACAATGACGGCTGCAACCAAAAAACGGTCAGGCGTTGTGGCAGGCGCCTGTAGTCCCAGCTACTTGGGAGGCGGAGGCAGGAGACTCGCTTGAGCCCAGGAATTGGAGGTTGCTGTGAACTGTGATGCCATAGCACTCTCTCCAAGGAGACAGCTTAAGGCTCTGCCTCAAAAAAAAAAAAAAAAAGAATAAAATATATTGACCAAGCACAATGGCTCACACCTGTACCATTAGCATAATGGGAGGCCGAGGCAGGAGGATCGCTTGAACTCAGGAGTGCAAGACCTCCACCTCCACTAAAAATAGAAAAATTAGCTCAGTGTAGTGGCTCTGAGCTACTCCAGAAGCTAAGTCAGGATTGCTTGAGCTCACGAATTTGAGGTTGCTGTTAGCTAGGCTGAGGCCATGGCCCTGTAGCCCAGGTGACAGCAAGACTCTGTCTAAAAAAAATACACATGTACATATGTACAGCTATCAATATCATTCCCTCTTGCTTCAGAACAACTTATAAACATTTCTCTTTCTCCTCCCATCTGTTGTAAGGGTAAGAATAAAATTAGCAAAAGTGAAAAATTCCAGGAAAAATTACAATGTCATAACATTGCCATGTCACCTGATAATTTCACCACAAGCCAATGTTTTCCAGAGACGGATCCCCAGAGTCTGTGAAAGTTTTACACACATTAGTGTAAATCTTTTTTTTTTTTTTTTTTGAGACAGAGTCTCACTTTATTACCCTTGGTAGAGTGCCATGGCAGCACAGCTTACAGCAACCTCCAATTCCTAGGCTTAGGCGATTCTCTTGCCTCCCGAGGAGCTGGGACTACAGGCGCCCACCATAACACCCGGCTATTTTGTTGTTGTTGTTGTTGTTTTGCAGTTTGGCCAGGGCCGGGTTCCAACCCACCACCCTTAGTATATGGGACCGGCGCCCTACGCACTGAGCCACAGGCACCGCCCTGGAAATTTTTTTAAACCTCACAAAGCTTAGTATGTCTTAACTCAACATCCAGATCGAACAAAATGTATGATATGAGAAAGAATATTCTTCAATGGGGCCTGTGGCTCAAAGGAGTAGGGTGCCGGCCTCATATGCCAGAGGTGGCAGGTTCAAACCCAGCCCGAGACAAAAACTGCAAAAAAAAAAAAAGAATTCTTCTACATTAAAAATGAATTCAGCAGAACTCTTCTAAAGACAAATCTTCACTGAAAAAAAGTAGCATAGGAAGTAAAATCAGTGGCCTGTCATTAGATACATCACTTTTGTCACTTTAATTAGGAATGCCTGAGCTTTCCATAAAAACCTAGACATTTTAATATAACAAAATTTAAGTAATAAGAAATTATTTAAACAATTAAATGTTACCAATTACATATGAACTACAAATATAAACAGGACTTCAAAATGTTTCACTAAACAAAGTTCTCTACAATATTATCTATGCCTCTAGAATTTAAAAACTTTTACTTTTTTTTTTTTTTTTGATACAATCTCTATCACCCAGGCTAGAGTGCTATAGTCTCACAGAGCTCACATCAACCTCAAACTCTTGGTATCAAGCAAACCTTCTGCCTCAGACTCCTAAGTAGCTGGGATTACATGCTCCCACCATGACACCTGGTTACTTTTTCTATTTTTAGTAGAAATGGGACCTCCCTTTCTCAGAACTTGAACTCCACAGCTCAAGCAATTCACTTGCCTCAGCCTCCCAAAGTGCTAGGATTACAGGTATGAGCCATCAACTCCATATACATAGTATTTCAAAAGTTTTGAGTGAGCTTGGCACCTGTGGCTCAAGTGGCTGGCGCCATAACCACTGTGCTATGGATGCGGAGCCATCATTGCTAAATCTTTATCTCAGATATTCTTCTGAATTCCCAAAAATTAAGAAAACTTTTTTTTTTTTTTGGCAAGGTATACTGGCTCATGACTGTAATCCTAGCTCTCTGAGAGGCTGAGGCAGGTAGATTGCTTGAGCTCAGGAGTTTGAGACCAGCCTGAGCAAAAGCAAGACTCCATCTCTACTAAAAATAGAAAAATTAGCCAGGCAATCTGGTAGGCACCACCTATAATCCCAGCTGAGGCAAGAGAACCTCTGAAGCCCAGGAGTTTGAGGTTTCCATGAAACCACAGCCACAGCACTCTACCCAGAGTGACAGACTGAGACTCTGTCTCAAACAAATAAAACAGGCTCGGCGCCTGTGGCTCAACGGACTAAGGCACCAGCCACGTACACCTGAGCTGGTGGGTTCAAATCCAGCCTGGGCCCACCAAACAACAATGGTGGCTGCAACCAAAACAAAATAGCCGGGCGTTGTGGCGGGTGCCTGTAGTCCCAGCTACTTGGGAGGCAGAGGCAAGAGACTCACTTGAGCCCAGGAACTGGAGGTTGCTGTGAGCTATGATGCCACCGCACTCTATCCAGGGTGACAGCTTGAGGCTCTGTCTCAAAAAAATAAAATAAAATAAAATAAAAAATAAAACAAAACAAAAAAATGTTGTTGTTGTTTTGAGACAGAGTCATACTCTGTTGTTTAAGTTAGATGCTGTGGCATCAGCCTAGCTCACAGCAACTTCCTAAGAAGCTGAGCCTAAAGGCACCCATCACCATGCCTAGCTGATTTTTCTATTTTTAGTAAAGACGAGGTCTCACTCTTGCTCAGGCTGATCTCAAACTCTTGAGTTCAAGGGATCCTCCCACCTAGGCCTCCCCGAGTGCAAGGTTATAGGCATAAGCTAATCTAGGTTACTAGGCTCAGCCAAGCACTTTTGTTTAAAAGCTTCAATAGAAGTTACCAGAAGGATGCTTGGTTAGACTGTTGGCCTCATTCAGCAAAAGACATGTATATACTTGGTATGTTAACTCTTCAGGACACATAACTTGAAACTGCAGAGCTGAACACAGGAAATTTTTCTAACTTTTTAAACTTTTTTAGAGACAGGATCTTGCTATGTTTCCCATGCTAGTCTCAAGCTCCTGGCTACAAACAGTAGTCCCATCTTGGCCTCCCAAAGTGCTGCTATTAAAGGCATAAACAACCATGCCTACACCAGGAAATTTTCTAGAATGCCCTATCTAGAAGCTCCTATAGGAGTCTGCCAAGAATACCACTTACCTTGGTTGAGACCAGCTAACACCTTTAAAAGTTAAGACCTCTCAGCTGTCTACATTTGCAATTCTAGAACCCAAACTTGTGACCATAACTAACTAGACCAATACAAAACTGAACTGTAGGCTCGGCGCCTGTGGTTCAACGGGCTAAGGCACCCGCCAAGTACACCTGAGCTGGCGGGTTCGAATCCAGCCCCAGGGACCACCAAACAACAACGGCTGCAACCAAAAAATGGCCGGGCGTTGTGGTGGGCGCCTATAGTCCCAGCTATTTGGGAGGCGGAGGCAAGAGACTTGCTTGAGCCCAGGAATTGGAGTTTGCTGTGAGCTGTGATGCAACGGCACTCTACCTAGGGTGACAGCTTGAGGCTCTGTCTCAAAAAAAAAAAAAACTGAACTGTAGGGTCGTGCCTGTGGCTTAGTGAGTAGGGTGCCAGCCCCACATAGTGAGGCTGGCGGGTTTGAACCCAGTCCCGGCCAAACTGCAACAAAAAAATAGCCTGGCATTTGGCGGGCACCTGTAGTCCCAGCTACTTTGGTGGCTAAGGCAAGAGAATCGCCTAAGCCCAAGAGCTGGAGGTTGCTGTGAACTGTGATGCCACAGCACTCTACTGAGCATGACAAAGTGAGACTCTATGTCTCTAAAAAAAAAAATTTTTCATTTGTAGTTAATAGTAGTTAACTGTGTAGTTAACCAATCAAATTTTCCTTTCCAGAATTTGAAATGTCACATTATGGGTGGTGCCTGTGGCTCAGAGGTAGCAGGTTCAAACCCAGCCCTTGCCAAAAACTGCAAAAAAAGAAAAAAAAAAAGAAATGTCACATTATGTTAGTAATCATTTGGCTAGAGGCGCTACAGCTTGAGTTCATATGTGGCTCCAAGAATGAATTGGTCACTTTCTTCCAAGTGTCTGTGTTTGTTATAGTGAAAAAGGCCAGTCAGACTGAGACTCTGATACTTTAGAAATACAACACAATTAAAACAAAACAAAAAGAGACAAGCAAGGCTCGGTGCCTGTGGCTCATTGGGCTAAGGAGCCAGACACGTACATCTGACCTGGCGGGTTCGAATCCGGCCAGGGCCGCCAAACAATGACAGCTGCAACCAAAAAATGGCCGGGCATTGTGGCGGGCACCTATAGTCCCAGCTACTTGGGAGGCGGAGGCAAGAGACTCGCTTGAGCCCAGGAACGGGAGGTGTTGTGAGCTGTTTTGCCACAGCACTCTATCCAGGGTGACAGCTTGAGGCTCTGTCTCCAAAAACAAAAAAAAAAGAGAGACAAACAAGCATACTATCTGGCCACCTGGGAGAAAAGCACTATCTAGAGTACCATGGCTCTTCAATGCTTCCCAGTTTCTGGTTCACTCCCTCATGAAATCAACTGCTCTCTGTTCTTTACCTCAGCACCCTTGCCACCACCAACCCCCAAGCATTCCTCTTGCTGTTTCTTGGCAAGGATAACAATAAAAATATCAACGTTTAAGGGCGGCTCCTGTGGCTCAGCGAGTAGGGCGCCGGCCCCATATACCGAAGGTGACGGGTTCAAGCCCGGCCTCGGCCGAACTGCAAAACAGAAAAATGGCCGGGCGCTGTGGCGGGCGCCTGTAGTCCTAGCTACTCGGGAGCTGAGGCAAGAGAATCGCTTAAGCCCAAGAGCTGGAGGTTGCTGTGAGCAGTGTGACGCCACGGCACTCTACCCAGGGCGATAAAGTGAGACTCTGTCTCTACAAAAAATATATATATATATATCAATGTTTAAGACACAAATTCTCACCAGGATCAATACAGAAAGGATCTGTTATTCTTATGGGTCATAAAGGATCTGAGAGGCACCAGAAAATAAGTTTCTACACACAATGCACAAAAATTAGGAGAAATAATATGGTAAAAATAACAACACCTAAAAGTAAAAATCACCTATGTGAGTGAGGGCTTGTGTACAAGCCCTCAGGCTCTCTGTATCTCTTTCCCACTTACCTGTTCAAAAGTTCTGCTACAACAAGAGGTTTGAACAGACTTCGTTCAGGTCCTTTTAACACTGTAAATAATAAAAATATTAATGTAAATCACCCAACAATCTCTTAGGAAACCTTAAAAGTGTAATTTTCCATCATGAACATATTTTATAGGAATTAGCATCAAAAACTGCTTAAAATATTAGAATCACCTAATGTGTTTATAAACTGAGTTCCCTACTACTCAATCTAGAGAGTCTCAGTAGTACTCCAGTGAGACTGGGCTGAGCTCAAACCTGGCAGCCTCGGTATATGTGGCTGGCACCCTACGCTCTGAGCTACAAGCGCCGAGCCAGAAATATGTTTTTTTTTTTTTTTGGTTGCGGCTGTTGTTTGGCGGGCCCGGGCTGGATTTGAACCTGCCAGCTCAGGTGTAGTGGCTGGTGCCTTAGCCCGTTGAGCCACAGGCGCCTAGCCAGAAATATGTATTTTTAACAAAAGTCCTAGTGATTCTGAAAAAGCTGACATAGAAACATTATAAGGTTTCAGGGAAGTGGCCATTTAGAATTCTCAGTCAAAACCACATTATAGGGGATTTAGTAATAGCTTTTAAGACCTATCTGACAGAAAAACCCCTTATCACAGCAATATGCATCCTATATAAATAATCACTGAGCCCCCAGAAATATGACCACTGCCAAAATGTCCAAAGAACAAAACTCCTGGTGGGCTTTCAGTTGAAAAATCACAATCAGCTTTTTTTTTTATTAAATCATAATTGTGTACATTAGTGCAGTCATGGGGCACTATGTGCTGACTTCATATACAATCTGAAATATTTTCATCAAACTGTTTAACATACAATCAGCTTTTAATACTCTGGTGAAATAGTTATCTTAAAAATCCACAAGATGGTGGTATTTCAAAAGACAAGGAATGCACTGAAGTACAATTCTTCAAGTAGTTTCCTGGTTAAAAAATCAAATGATGTTTTGAATGCTGCTACTAATGAGTCAAAGAATAATTAAAAATTTAAATTGAGAAAAAAAAAATAAATTAAAAAAAAAAATTTAAATTGAGGATGGCTCCGCGCCTGCGGCTCAACAGGCTAAGGCGCCAACCACGTACACCTGAGCTGGCGGGTTCGAATCCAGCCCCAGGGCCCACCAAACAACAATGATGGCTGCAACCAAAAAATGGCCAGGCGTTGTGGTGGGCACCTGTAGTCTCAGCTACTTGGGAGGCAGAGGCAAGAGACTCACTTGAGCCCAGGAATTGGAGGTTGCTGTGAGCTGTGATGCCACAGCACTCTACCCAGGGCGACAGCTTGAGGCTCTGTCTCAAAAAAATATATATATATATATATAACCCCATTTGTTCTAGGGTTGCTTTTAAGTCCCTTATATCTTTGTTTAGTTTAGTTTTTGTTTAGATGATCTGTCCAGTCTAACAAGAGGGGTGTTAAAAGTCCCAAGCTGTTAGTGTTACAGGATATCATATTGCTCAGGCCAATCAATGTCTGTTTTATAAATCTGGGAGCATTTATGTTGGATGCATAAATATTTAGAATTAAAATGTTCCCTTGACCAATATGAGGTGAATCTTTGTAATTCCTTTAAATTCTCTTGTATCTGAAGGTAAGATCGAGACCCCCTCCTTTCTTCTGGTTTCTGTTAGCCCAAAATATTGTTTTCTAATCTTTTACCCTGTGTCTTGTTTAGTCTTTCAATGTTAGGTGTGTTTCTGGGAGACATCATGTGGATGGCTTGTGCTTTTTTTTTTTTGGAGACAAGAGCCTCAAGCTGTCACCCTGGAGAGAGTGTCATGACATCACAGCTCAGAACAACCTCCAATTCCTGGGCTCAAGCGAGTCTCCTGTCTCTGCCTCCCAAGTAGCTGGGACTACAGGTGCCCGCGCCTGGCCATTATTTGGTTGCAGCTGTCATTGTTGTGTGGTGGGCCCAGGCTGGATTCGAACCTGTGAGCTCAGGTGTACAAGGCTGGCACCTTAGTCCATTGAGCCACAGGCACCGAGCCTGGCTTGTGCTTTTTTATTAACCAGCCTATGCCTTTTAAGTGGGGAATTCAAGCCTTTAACAATTATTGAGAGAATTGATAAGTGTGGAAGAGTTCTATTCATTTTATTTAGAAGGTCCATTGATTAGTTTTATCCTTTGCTGTGTTGTGGAAGGTAGGTTTTGTCCTTTAGTTTGTGCGTGTTTACTTTGCTGATAGTCCATTGCAATGTTGAGTGTGGAGAACTGGTCTAAGTATTTCCTGTAAAGCTGGTCTTGTAGTGAATTTCCTCAGTGCATACATATCAGTAAAAGATTTGATTTCTCCATCAATTTTGAAGTTTAGTTTAGCAGGATACAGAAGTCTGTGCTGAAAATTATTTTGTTTAAGAAGGTCAAAGGTAGTAGCTAACCATTCACTTCTGGCTTGGAAAGTGTTAGCTGAGAAGTCTGCTGTCACCCTAATAGATCTGCTCCTGTAGGTCAATTGATACTTACTCCTGGCTGCTTGCAGAATTTTCTCTTTCATCTTGACTTTGGACAGGTTCATTACAATGTGTCTTAGAGATGCTCTGTGTTGAGATGACCTGGTGTTCTATATCCTAAAAGGAATCTTTCAGAGTTTTTAGTGATACACAGGAAGTTTTTATGATATCCTCTAGTAGGGCTTCCATTCATTTCAGACATTCTTCTTCTTCTCCAGGAATACCTATAATTCATACATTTTAATGCTTTATGAAGTCATATAAGTCTCTATTCAAACATTCTGCTTTTCTTCTCTTTTGTTAGCATTAGTTTAAGAGCTTTATCTTCTAGCTCTGAGATTCTTTCTTCTCCTTGGTCTAATCTGTTATTGATACTTTCTACTGCATCTTCAAGTTCCATGATTGACTTCTTTAAGTCTTTAAGCTCCACCATGTCCTTTCTATATTCTTCCTATCTTTTGTCCATTTTTTGGTTCCATTTTTCCATTTTCTCATCATTTCCCTTTATTTTTGCCACCCACATTTTAAATTCTCTTTCTGTCATTTCCATTAATTCTTTATAGGTGGAATCCTGTGTGGTAGCTACTTCATGATTTTTTCTTTTTGGCAGAGGGAGGATGGTGTGTGTGTGTGTGTGTGTGTATGTGCGCGCGCTCGTGCGCACTCTATTCTGGTTTTTCATATCACCAGAACTTTTCTGTTGGTTTCTACTCATGTGTGTTTTTTTCTTATTCATTTTCTCTCCCTTCTTCTTCCTTTTTACTACCTTCTTTGCTTTAAATTTCCTTGTCTCATGGCTTAGGTGTTGAAATGGCCTTTTGGTAGAAGGCCAAAAGGAAGATAAAGGTAAAGAGGTAGAAGGGAGAAAGAAAAGAAAAAGAGAGATAAAGAAGGGGGAGTGGAAGGAAAGAATTGAAAAAAATGGAGAGACAAAGGACAGTTAAGAGTGAAAGAGAGTGATAGGAGAAATGGTAGTTTTTAGTGGAGTGCTTTAATCACACTTGCAGCTCGAGGGCTTTGAGGGGCTGGGCTGGGTGGTTCTCTTGAAGTCAGGAGCTCCTTACCAGCCTGGACAAATGCAAGACCCTACCTCTACCAAATACAGAGAGAAATCAGCAGTACATTGCAGTTGGGACCTACCAATACCTTCTTTCTAAAAGACAAAGCTAGAAGGATATCCAAGACCATGAGCTCATAGCCTCCATGAGCCAGACCATGCTGTGACCCTCTAGCCCTCAGGGAAGAGAAAATATAATGAAAATATATAATAAAAATAGATAATTGTTTTTTTTTTTTTTTTAAATAGAGTCGCAAGGTATCAACTTGGGTAGAGTGCCCTGGCATCACAGCTCACAGCAACATCCAATTCTTGGGCTCAAGCAATACTCTTGCCTCAGTCTCTCAAGTAGCTAGGACTATAGGCATCTGCCAGAATGCTCAGCTATTTTTTGTTGCAATTGTCATTGTTCTTTTAGCTGGCCCAGGCTGGTTTCAAACCTGCCAGCCTTGGTGTATGTGGCCAGCACCCTACACAGTGAACTACAGGCGCTGCCAAAAAATAGGTAAAAATTTAAAAATATAATTGTATAAGATGAAGAAAAAGGGGGGCTATCGTAGGTGTTGCATGAGAAATTTATGTGGGAGAAATGAGAAAAATAGAGAAATCCAAAGAGAGAAGGAGAGACATTAAAATGAATAAAAGGGGCTGAAAAATCATAACAAAAATGGAGGAGCCCTTGCTATTGGAAAACATAAAAATAAAACCAAACCAAACCAAAACTAAACAAAAACAACAGTAAAAGAGGTAAAGAAGAGGAGCGCAGTGGGCAGCAGAGTGGGGCGGGGGCACAGGGGGCGCCAACCTGCGTGGGAAGCTGGACGTGGCCCTCGGGGCCACGGCCTCGATAACAAAGGCTGGGCCGTGGGCCGGCAGGCAGAGCCGGGTGGGCGGCTGAGACCCCTGGCCGGACACGCCTGTGCGGTGACTTTGAAGACAGATTTACATGTATTGAAGACCAGACCAGAAGCACTTCTGAATTAAGATCTCAATTCTTTGAGGTGGAGTTAAAGAGTACTAAGATCAGAAGATGAGTGAACTTGACCAATTACGGCAGGAGGCCGAACAGCTTAAAAACCAAATTAGAGATGCTAGAAAAGCATGTGCAGATGCAACTCTCTCACAGATCACAAACAACATTGACCCCGTGGGAAGAATTCAAATGCGCACTAGGAGAACACTGAGAGGGCACATGGCTAAGATCTATGCTATGCTACAGACTCCAGGCTTCTTGTCAGTGCCTCACAGGATGGTAAACTTATCATCTGGAATAGCTACACCACAAACAAGGTCCACGCCATCCCTCTGCACTCCTCCTGGGTCATGACTTGTGCATACCCCCCTTCTGGGAACTGTGTGGCCTGCGGTGGCTTGAATAACATTTGTTCCATTTATAATCTGAAAGCTCGTGAAGGGAATGTATGTGTGAGTTGTGAGCTGGCGGGACATACAGGTTACTTGTCCTGCTGCCGGTTCCTGGATTACAATCAGATCGTCACCAGCTCTCGAGACACCACATGTGCCCTGTGGGACATCGAGACTGGCCAGCAGACAACCACGTTCACTGGACACACTGGAGATGTCATGAGCCTTTCTCTCGCTCCTGACACCAGACTGTTTGTCTCTGGTGCTTGTGATGCTTCAGCCAAGCTCTGGGATG
>CAUYON010067286.1:0-70520 GCA_963573935.1 Arctocebus calabarensis | reverse complement strand
ACGGCTGCAACCAAAAAATGGCCGGGCACCTGTAGTCCCAGCTACTTGGGAGGCGGAGGCAAGAGACTCGCTTGAGCCCAGGAATTGGAGGTTGCTGTGAGCTGTGATGCCATGGCACTCTACCCAGGGTGACAGCTTGAGGCTCTGCCTCAAAAAAAAAAAAAAAATGTCAGTCAGTAGAGCAGAAAGAGTACAGGCTTTTGTGTAGGACAGGTCTGGATTAGGCTCTCAATTATCCAATTATCACTTTAGATTTCTGTTTGCCTTACTGGGCCTCGATTTTCTCACTAGAAAATAAAAAGAGCAATAACTCTTTTTAATAATAACTAAATTACTACAAAATTAAGCACCTGGTACAAAGTAGGATCATAATCAGTTATAGTTATTGGTTTTTGACAAATCCTAAGAAATTATTTGTGGTCTTTTAAGTACTGCCTAGTGATTATTTATGAGGTTTGCTTTAGCAATAGTCACCATTTACCAAGCACCTCCTGTGTGCTTTAGATTTGCAGGTAAGTGTCACAGTGACTGAGAGCATACACTCTGCTGTCAAACTGCAGGGAATCACAGTCCAGCCCCGTCACATATAACCTGGGGAAGTTACTTAACTTCTCTCCTTATGTTTGGTATCTTAGTCCATTTGTGTTACTCTAAAAGAATTTCTGAGGCTGAATCATTTATAAAGAAAAGAGGTTTATTTGGCTCCCAGTTCTACAGGCCATATAAGCATGGTGCAAGCATCTAGTTCTGGTGAGAGCATCAGGTTACCTCTACTCATAGTGGAAGAAAAGTAGAACCAGCATACGCAGAAACCACACAGCAAAAGGGGAAGCATAAGGGGGGGGGATTTCCAGACTCTTTAACAACCAGCTCTCAAAAGGAACTGAAAGAGTGAGAACTAACTCATTACCCTGAGGACTGCACCAAGCCATTCATGAGGGATCTGCCCCCAAGAGCCATATACATCCCGTTAGGCCTCACCTTTGACAGTGGGGATCAAATTTCAACATGAGATTTGGAAGGATCAAACAAACCAAACCATAGCATCTTGTTTTTTCATATATAAAATAATAATGATAATAAAATAAATTAAAAATAAAATAAAAATAATAGTGCCTAGCGCATATAGGATTGTCATAAAAATTAACTGATACAGTGCAGATAAGTGGTTTATCACCAGCATAGAGCATGTGTACAATAAATGCTACCCAATGTTACAATTTATCATTTCCATTTTACAAATGAGAAGCCTCAGCCCCAAAGAAGGTAAGTAAATTATTCCTGGTTACAAAGGTAGGCATGTTTTAACTTTCTTTTCAAATCCAGGGCTGCCTGATGCCAAAGCCTGTGCTTGTTTACTATACCATCTATACATGTACTGGGTAAACATCCTTACTTTTTCTTTTGGCTGCTATGACAATTAGCTAAGGACAGTTTATAAGACATCAGGGAGAGACTAAGCAATAAAAGTCATCAGGTCTAAAATGAATACATGTTACTTTATTTCTTCTTTATATTCTCCATACTAGTATTGGAAGATATATTTATAGGGACAGTCTTGAATGTTCTTGCTTCAAAGATCAGCACATGCTTACATTCTTATACTGTGGAGCAGGAAAGTGGTACAAAGAAGTTACCTGAAATGTAGTTCTGAAATGATGTTCTGAAATGTTGGAGGAAAAGGGAAGAAAAAAGGGGAGGAAAAGTTATCAACAGTAAACATAGTGAGGGTCAAAACTTTACAAACCAAAGGGATTTTCCACAAGCCTAATAAACAAGTGAATTATTTGCCAAGCTGCTGGGTGCAATGTGCTATAAAAATAGCCTGGGGCTTATGACAAACATCTTGAGTTTTAGGATTTTCTTTTTCTCCTCTTCTGTCTTGCACTGTATAACATCCCAGTTGTCTTCCAAAACTAAGCATTTTCATGGTCAATGGAAATTTAGAGACATTAGAAACATATTTTCAAACTTTTGTTAAAAAGTTGAGAGGATAGGAGGCTGAGGCAAGTGGATCATCTGAGCTCAGGAATTTGAGACCAGCCTGAGCAAGAGCAGGACCCTGTCTTTAAAAATAGCTGGGCTTTGTGGCAGGTGCCTGTAGTCCTAGCTACTCAGGAGGCTGAGGCAAGAGAATAGCTTTAGTCCAAGAGTTTGAGGTTGCTATGAGCTCTGATGCCATGACACTCAACTGCAGGGTGACGAAGTGAGACTCTGCCTCAAAAACAAAAGTTCAGTTCTTTCCGGATATTTGTTCACAGACAAATAGCCTATGATAAACAATACACATTCTGTTTAGGCTCGTATTCCAGATCCACCACAACTTAATTGTGTGATAATCCAAGCTGTTTTGTGTTAAGATTCTTACTTCCTGCACACATCCACACTTTCAGAGCTAGAAAACTTTATGAGAGTGCAAGGTTATGACTACTCGAAATGCACAGTGGAAGACTACGTAAGTACAAATAACCAACCTAAACTCCTTTTGCCTCTAACATTTTCTCACAACACTAAAAAGTCCAGGAACCTTTTTTTCTTAATGGAGGCGCCAGTTCAACCACACTCTGGAAGGTATTGGTTTCATGAAGTACAATGTGGAACCAAAAGAATAAAAGGACAGCACGAGGGAAAACAGCAGCCTGGGGCGTTATGGCCCATAGGTTTAGCTGCTCATACAAGAACCTAGGAGAGGGAACCCCCCCCCCCAATTAGTCATTTTATTTTATGTTACAGAACTCAATTCAGGTTAACAAAGCATTTGTCAACACAGGAGATGGGAGAATGGCAGCATTCACTTGCTTTGGACTGAATAAACAAATGTGGGATTTGTGGGCTTACTAATGTCCTGGGATAAACCAGGCAGTAAGCCAAGTTCTAGGAGTTTGGATGAAAAGACAGCAATTCCACACTTCTCTTCATGGAAAGTGTTCCCAATATTGATGCCCACAAGGGCAGCCTGAGCCCTCAATTTGCCTTGAAGATTCACCCTTATTCAGCCACAGGGAATTCTCAATGCTTTTGTAACTGAAAACTTAGGTCAAGTGATAAAAGTTGAATTCCCTTTTATTCAGAAGTGTTAGATATGTTTGTCATCGATCTACTTTTAGCAACGTATCGTCAGTGTCCCATTTGAAATACTAATTACCCTGAAAATATACAGTTAAGCTACTAAAATGAGACTCTGATTCTCCCTTCCCATCTGTCCATTCATTTCATTTATTAAGTGCCTACTGTATTTAAGGATGGCGTAGAGCTGTGTGACAAACAGTTTATTCCCTCAGGAAGTCCCCAGGCCAGCCTTAACAATTTCATGGGCACTGAAAATAGTAAGAAAATGCTTATAATTTTATTTTTGGTCTGAAAAAACTATTAAAATCTGTAATATTTTGATGGGAGAGGCAATTAAGTCTTTCACTTAAGGCCACAATATAAGCTTGTAATGAAGTCAGAAATAAGAATAAGGGATTTCCTTTTACCTGCCACCAGGGTTCCTCACCATGTGGTGAAGACCACGGTTATCATTTAAGCACAGACTAAAGTAGAACAAACTTCAGCTGGTGAAACGTTAAGGGCTGTTTCACAGGATCTTAACTAACTCAAGAAAAACTTGTCTGCAGTAGCTGCTGCAATCTCCGTTAATAAGGCTGGTTTGTCTATCCAGATGAAAAACATACATAGTATGAAAGACTAAAAACAAAATCCCAGGATGTTTCAATGTGAGTACAGTATAATTTGGAAGGAGATACTTCACTGTAATACCTGACAAAAAGGAAGCATTTTATAGATCTTCACAGAAATACCCCCAATTTAGGGTCTTCTCAAGTAGTATGACCCTTTACCAAGCTTTCATCATTCCCATATGAAGACCTGATCTTTATGACTTATTAACCTTTCAGAGTCCCAGGGAAGGCCGCCAAACTGCAAATGCAAAGAATTGCTTTTAAGAGGTGTTCTATGTACCTGACTTAAGAGGAAAATTCAGGTAGATGAGCAAAGATTTTAATAAGCAAGCACTTTCAAAACCTGTAAACTTTCAAGGAATCTGAGGTTTATGAAATCATCAAATAAATACCTAGTGCAACATATTTAGGTCATTCTTGAAAGCATTATTAACTCTTCAGGAATAAAAGTATTACAAAAGCCAGATTTGGAAAAGGAACTTACCTCCAGCTTAGTTACTGCCAAAGAGGAAAGAATTGGAAGGAAAAGTTATAGGCAAGTTGAAAAAGAAGAGCTATTTGGGCTTTTTAAATAGGTATAGATTGGAATTGGATGGTAAGCAAGTAGTATAAAACCTCACTTTCCGAAACCACCCCAGGCTTGGTGTGCCTCTGAAAGGAGCAAGGTGAAGTACCCAGCCCACAAACCAGCGGAAGACCTGCACAGGAAGAGGAGAGGAAAAGTCAGTGCTGAGGACCCTGCAACAGGATGAAGCCAGTCCATGTGAGGTTCATAAAAACCAAGCAGACAATACGCACATCCAAGTGCTTCCTTGTGTCATTAACTCAAGACCACATTCTACTTTCAAACACCACGGAACCACGATGGAAAGGCTGCAAAAATGGGGGCCGTTTTTTAAAATCTCCCTTTGCTGTTTGCTTGTCAGTGACGATCAGACTCCTGCTTGAGCACCATGCAGGCAAACATTATATTCCCAAGTGAACTATGTGAAGGGAGGTATCAGATTTCCCGGCATAATTAGATAAGCAGTTTGGCTTGACAAGTAGCATGAAATAGCATAAAGAGCTTCCCTAGACAGTGCCAGTGAAATCAGGTGCCAAAAGCCTGGGGTGGTTGTTAGAATATGGTTACCGCCTCCAGTTCTCTTACTACAAACTCTTTCTTCACCGCCAGAACAGTGCTACAGCAGAACCCAGCCAAAGCAATCACGGCTCCCTTAGGAGGCAGTCATGGAACTCTTGCTAACATCCCTACTATTTGCAAAGTGACTAGACAGAGCAGGAAGAAAAATTCCTGTTGTCAATTAAGAAGAACTCACCCAGTGGAATGTCAACTTTAAACTGGATTTCAGCCATGCTGCTTCAAAATACTCCTCTCCTTTGGTTACATTTCCGCGGAGATTTCTTTGACAGCCAAGTTACAGCACATTTCGTTTCCATAGTTATCAGAGCAGTACAGAGGATGAAAAACTGGAAAGGGGTCAGAAAACCCTAGCTCTGTCCCTAACCAACTGCAAGGCCTTTGGACCATGAACTCTGTGTTCCCTCTTCCTTTAATTGTAAAATAGAATAACATAAAACTTAGCTCCCATGGTTGTAGTTAAAGGCATAGAAGAGAACAGAAGAGATAAATGCTATAGAAGGTAAGTTATTATATGTATGTGTATCTGTGTACAGTATATATGTATAATTCTTTCATGTTTTCTAAATACATAAAAATGGAATGTAGAATTGGCAATTGCCTGTGTAAGTGATGTGGATAATCTGGATATTTTAGAACAAAAATGTATCCTTTAGTTTGAGGGGAAAAGACATCCTCTACACTGTTCAGACCATTTTTCATCATCAAGTCCCAGCCATAGATGGTAAGCAAAACTAACATTTATGACTGCTAGGAAGAAAGATAAAATATTTTAAGGAAAAAAAAAAGAACAAATAGCTACTGAGTATTAAATGTTTATTATGAGTAGGCCCATCTATGAAGCACTTTACAGACATTATGCTTCCTCTTCATTACAATCTTGTGACATATGTATCATTTAACAGCATTATACACATTGCGTTAATTGTGTAAACAAACTTACTGCTGGAACTGAGATTCAAACTCAGGTCTGTCTTACTTCGGGGCCTTTGTTCTTAGTCAGAGCCATGTGAGATCTCTGAAGAAAAGCAGTTTCCTCTTCTGCTTCTCCCCCAGGCTGTAGCATCTTGCTCTGCTGTTAAAAGTTGGCCCTTGTGTTCCAGCTGCTGCATGAGCCAGTCTTGTGTGGCCCCACGAGTAAGAGCAGATGATTACTAAAGAGTAACATGGATGAAGCAGTGTGAGGAAAGAATTCTAAAAGCAGAGTGCAAAAGAAGCTTCATGAGGAAAACATCTTTGGGACTTACACTCCATTTTAAAGGATTGCATTTCTTTGGAAAATGCCACAGAGGTTTGTGTTCAGGCATAACAGGAGGAACTTACACTCTCCAGACATTCTGTTTAGGCTGAAACTACTCTTTAGATGTGGCTAAGAGCTGTTTGGGAACTTTTATTCAATGAGGGTTCATGTCCAAAGCATTGTTTTTTCTTTTTCTTTTTTTTTTATTTTTTCAATTATTTATTTTTATTCATTCATTTATTTAAGTATTTATGTATTTATTTATTTGAGACTGAGTCTCACTATGTTGCCCACAGTAAGTGCTGTGGCATCACAGGTCACAGCAACCTCAAACTCTTGGGCTTCAGCGATTCTCTTGCCTCAGCCTCAGAAGTAGCTGGGATTACAGGCGCCTACCAAAACGCCCGGCTATTTTGTTGTTGTTGTTGTTGTTGCAATGATTGTTGTTTAGCAGGCCTGGGCCGGGCTTGAATCCTCCAGCCTCAGTGTATGTGGCCGGCACCCCACTCACTGAGCTATGGGCGCTGAGCTTAAACCATTGTTTTTTCCTATGTGCCACCTGTTACCTCAGATGGTTCTTTAGAGTTAGATACATTCCAAATAGATCTCTTCGGTTTTGTTCTAGAAAGTAGTACTGACTCGTGAAGGGTTTCTAATATGTTTAGCAATAATGCTTTAACCTTAAAAGAATCACATAGCATATTAGCTTAGTCTTTAGATGTTATTTAGAAACTGGAAATGATATAAAAAATAAAATTTTATAATTGAGATTAGTACTAATAGCTGAACAGCTAAAAAGCTGTTGAACCCTTACAGAATGGCAAGTGGGATGCAATACCTCTCATATGAATTATTTCGTTCCAGTCTTACAATATTCCCATGACATAAGTACTATTATGGATTCTATTTTCAAGTTAAAAGACTAAGTTTGTCATCAAATAGTTCTCATTGTCAAAATAGCCAACAAAATATCAATAGTATACCTGTGGCAAAAGTAATGGAAAACTTTTACATTCCACCCCTCATTAGCTTTCCCACTTCTTCAATACTCTCCCAAATATCTTATTCTGTCACACAAGTGGTTATAAATCCATTAGACCTACTTTTCCCTCTAGCATGGATTGCTGATTCATTACAGCTCACAAAATTATTGAATAAAGCAAAAAACAAAGACAGACCTTTAAAAAAGGAATTAAAGATATTTAACTTAAAACGGCCTGAAAATGAACTATGACTCCAAGTATATATGAAAATGTATAATCGATTACAAAACCTAAAAATCCAATGAAAAGCCTTAAATGCCAAACTAGCTCCACGAACAAGCTATTCCATGCAATTTAGTGGAAATTATTCCACTGGAGTTGTGCAAAAGAGAAAGTGAAAGTAAGAGTTTGTTGAGAAATGCAGGATCAGGAGAGTGGCCTGCCTGATGGAAGCTCTGGCTGATATAAGCACTTTGGCTGGCTTTCTGTAGAGCCTACCTCAGCTGAGATATTTCATACTAGCATCAAACAGAGATATCACTTCCACTGCTGACTGCCTGGATTAGGACAGAAAGGCAGTGACAAGTTGGTTGTTGACAACATGCAGCTTTAAAATAAAACAATTATTTAGTCACTAGGGCTTCTAGCTCAGTATTTTCTCATCCAGTGTCTAATCAGAGCAAAGTTTAGGAAAGAGTTACATAGTTCTACATTCTTTGTTATTAATTAGCTATGAGGACAATTAAGTTTGCAAACTGATCCTAGAAAAGGTGCTACATACCTCATTGCTAAATATCACTACGGTCACCTTCAAAGTACTTCCCTTGCAAAGCTACGCAGTGATGGCCACTGCCTAGTTAGTCCACCCTTCAAAGCAATTTTGGACACTTCTTCAGGAATGGCCATCAGAGCTGTCATTGTACAAGGTCTTACAATTAAGTTTACAAACTTTTAAGGTAATGGCTTCCAGTTCTCTGCATGTTGCTACAAAAGACAGGATTTCATTCTTTTTTATGGCTAAGTAGTATTCTGTGGTATATTTATACCACATTTTCTTTATCTAATCATCATGGATGGTCTCTTAGATTGAGGAATGAAAAATATACAAATGCAGGCATCTTTTTCATATGCTATTATTATTATGATTCTTATGACTCAAGTTCATGTTGCTGTACAAAATTCCTTACATCATTTTATGAAGATGTTTTATATATATAGTGAAACATTTAAACTTGGATAATAAAGTTTTCAAACTTATCCTAGAAACAGTGCTACACATGTCATTTTACTAGCCACCTTCAAAGTACTCCCTTTTGGGGGTGCTTAGGCCACCCTTCAAAGCACCTTTTCTAGAATGAGTTTGTAAACTTAATTGTAAGACCTTGTACAATGACAGCTCTGAACTGGAAGCCATTACCTTAAATGAAATAACTTAGAAACAAAGTCAAATACCACATGTTGTCACTTAAAAGATGTGTACACATGGACACAGAAAATGGAATAATGGACAGTGGAGACTCAGAAGGGCTGGAGAGGGATGTAGGATGAGAAATTTCCTAATGTATACTATATCCACTATCAAGTGATGGTTACACAAGAAGCCAAGCCTTTACCATTACATAATCCATCCATGTAATAAAAACTGCCCTTGTACCCCATAAATCTATAAAAATAATCTGGAAACGAAAAAACCATAATAATTATATCTTAGCATTTGTAATGTAGTACAGTGTTAAGTGATTACTTACTTCAAATGTGTTGCTTGATTAATCTATTACAAGCACTAAGTTCTTGAGTTCACCAGTTCTTGAAAGCATTAAGTTGCCAACATTAGTGAAAGCATGGCTCTTTCATGCCCAAGTGGAAATTAAATAACTGCTTTTTTTCTCACCAGTTTACTGGCATTTAGTCTTTCCCTCTAAAACTTGTATAATGAGATGTCTATATCAGCATATAAATGGATGCAAGAATCAGTGTGTATCCTCTATACATGTTGCTGCAGCAATATACATCTTCATGGCTTTAGGGCTTGGGGAAAGCTATTGGATACAAAAAATAAAGAAAGAAAATAAAGGAAAAGAAAAAGGCAGGAATGAAAAGAACAGAGCAGAGCTTGGGCAACACAGGAGATAAAAATACCCTTTGTTTTGTGCCTATTGGTGTCATGAGTTTACCTGCATTACATGCATTGTATCTTTATTATAATGCTGGAGGTATTTTAGTCCACCTCTGTGTTTCAGAAAAATGAACTGGGGTTCAAGAAAGTGAAGCAGGCTATATTACTAATAAGAGTTGATAACAGAATTGGATCCTAGATCCCTGTAGGATTGAAACATTCCTTTTCTCTTTCATTGTACTGTATTACCTCTCTCTTCATGGGAAGTTCCTTCGACGTGTGTTTTCAGTCAGCTCACGGATAACATATATCTGGTGGCAAGAAAACAAGTCTTTTACTTGATCTCTGAGGCTTATTCTTCTCATTCCAAAGGGAGACTAGCAGGAGGAGAAAGAAGAGACAGATGTTCATCTTATGATTTGGCCGAGATAAACATAGCAGATGTTTCCTAATCCCTCCTCATAGACCCTTTTATCAGCATGGCTAGAGTATGGAATAAAGAAATACACTGAGTATCACATACCTATACTCAACAGATAGAATACAATAGTTCCACCTTCCAATTCTGTACAGACACCTGGTTTAAAACCAGATATGCATGAGATCTTCCTGCCCTTTTCCTCTCTTGAAGCAATTATCTTGGCACAGTCAAGTCTCTGTGACAGCCTTAGCAGTTCCTTGAGGGGACAGGTGGACAGCTCAATGGTTAAATACACAGATTCTGGTTTCATCACTGATACAGCCTTGGAAGGGCAAATTATTTTACTTTCCTTTCTATGGTTTCTCATTATCTAAAATGGCAACTTATTATTATAACGAACTCCATGGAGATGCTATTAAAATTAAACAAATGATACACATAAAGTTCCCAGCATGGTGCCTAGAATAATAGAAGTCAGTGTGTCCTTCTTGAATTATTGCTATCATTTAGCTCTATAAACTGTCAAGTAGAAAAATTACAGTACTTTTACATACCTTTAAGGTCTAGGGAATCATTCTGATGGCTTCCAGTTGCTACAGGAAAATTTATTTGGAGAAAAAGAAGCTGTTCAAAGAAGCTGAGAGGTTTTCCAAGAGATCTGAGTTATTGGGGTTGTCTCAAATTTTTCTGATGTTCTGAGTCCAGTGCAAACAAAACTGCTGCCTATTTAATGCTTAATATCTAGAATAGCCTATGAAATTGTCTGAGGTCCAATTCATGATAAGTTGTATGATATTATTTTTATATATACATACATACTATATATATGTTATTATATATGTAAATAAAATGTTATTTAATGAATATGAATGATAGTTTATGAGCTTTTTAAAGAGGTTGGGCCACAATATGGATCAATTTACAACATAGTAGAATTTTACAGTACTATATCTTCACTTTTATAACATATTGCTAAGTCTATACGGCTTATATAACACCCACTGGTAAAAACCAGGTTCTGGAAAGATAACACTTTTTTTTTTTGAGACCGAGCATCAAGCTGTCACCCTGGATAGAGAGCTATGGCATCACAGCTCACAGCAACCTCCAATTCCTGGGCTCAAGTGAGTCTCTTGCCTCCGCCTCCCAAGTAGCTAGAACTACAGGCACCTGCCACAACGCCTGGCCATTTTTTGGTTGCAGCCGTCATTGTTGTTTGGCGGGCCCGGGCTGGATTCGAACCAGCCAGCTCAGGTGTATGTGGCTGGCGCCTTAGCCCGTTGAGCCACAGGCGCTGAGCCAAGACAACGCTTCTTAACGTGAGCTTCACACCAATGAGTATTTATAACTAAAGTTTTTTTGTTTTTATAGAATATAATTATTTACAGGATAATAACAAAAAATATATACCAACTTAATCAGGAAAGCCAAGGGTTAAATGTCCAAAGCAGTCACACTCAGGTATACTAAAAGACCCAAAATTACATTTTTATTAGGCTACTGCGAAAAATATTCTGAGTAATTGTTTGATAATTTAATTCTAGGAATCCTTTTTTCCTATATCTACAAAATCTACACAGATTTGAAACAATGACTATTTCATTAGATTAGATATTATGGTTAGTGTTAAATGTCTTTAATAAACTCTCAATAGATAGTTCCTACTCTGTACTAGAACACAAGCAATTGATTGCCATCTTAAAACCCTGCTAATATTTCCCTTTATCCTATTTTGGAAAAAAGTCTACCTATTTTTCCCTTTTACTCCTATTCTTACTGCATTGTGTTTATAAAACCAAATTCTTTGTAGAAGGAGAATAAATATTAAGAGAAAATATACACATCCTCAAAGAAATGACATTTTTCCAAAAGAAAAATATTCTTCTCAAATTAAAAGAAAAAAGTTCTAAAGTAAGTACCAATCTTATGAAATGTATGAACAGTGAAAATGGACCATTTAGCACTTCCTAATTGGAATACAGAGTGGCTTTCCCACGAGAGGGTCAGGAGTCCTCGGAAGCATATTCAGGCACTCTTTGCCTTCAAACCTCTTTTCCCAGCCAAAATGAAAATGTGGGTTAAACATTTCCTCACTGACTCACTTGGCAGAAAAAGAAGTCCAGATGCCAAGAGGAATAGAAAAAACTTGTGGGGAAAGAGACACAGGAAGGAGGGGGAGGTAAGAAAAGCCTGTCATATTTCATCAAGCTGTAAAAAATCCAATCCAGAGAATTAAACAAGGGGGTATAGTGGCCTTCACAGGTAAAAACCAAGTTCTGGAAAGACAACATTTTTTAAAGTGAGCTTCACACCAATGAGTATTTATAACTAAAGTTTTCTTTTCCAGAATATGATTATTTACAGGATAATAACAAAAAATATATACCAACTTATTTAATCAGGAAAGCCCAGGGTTAAATGTTCAAAGCAATCACACTCAGGCTTAGCACATTTTGATCTTTTTCTAGGCATATTTTTTTATATGTGCAAAACATTTATTCTGAGAACCTAAAATCTGAACCAATATTGGACTTTAGAAAAAGGCTACACAGAATTTCTTCCCTAACACATTAACAATCTAACAATGGGAGGGATCCTTTAAAATATTGCTTCAGTTTGTTTGCAGTTACGTGATTTAAAATATCCGTGTTCTATTGAGGTATGAGCTGCAAACTTTGGTAAAATTTAAAAAGTTAAACCATTCATTCTAAAAAAATACAAAACAAAAAGAAACAAACAAAAAACAACCAAACCCTAAGTTATATCTTTCTTGGTACATATATAGTAACTACAAAAAAAGTTCATTTAGAAAAATTGTTCATTACAAAAATTCCTTCTTGTAATTCTCAACTGTCAAGTTAAAAAATTGAATTTAAATGATCTATAAACTCAAACCTTCCCCAAACACCCTCCAGTGTCAGGAAGAACTGGATGTCCACAGTTTTTAGAATCTGGTTGGCATTTTCAGTAAATTCATTGCTAAAAACAAAGAGCCTACTCTTTAGAAAGAAAAAACAGACTCGATGCCTGTGTCTCAATGAGCTAAGGCGCTAGCCAGGTCATTGAGCTGGCGGGTTCGAATCCAGCCCGGCCCGCCAAACAACAATGATGGCTGCAACCAAAAAATGGCCGGGCGTTGTGGCAGGCACCGGTAGTCCCAGCTACTTGGGAGACGGAGGCAGGAGACTCGTTTGAGCCCAGGAATTGGAGGGTGCTGTGAGCTGTGATGCCACAGTACTCTATCCAGGGTGACAGATTTGAGGCTCTGCCTCAAAAAAAAAAAAAAAAGAAAAAACAAACCAATAGCACTTGAACGTAGCTTTGTGTACTGGCTTCCCTTCTCTCAGACAGTGTCAGCCACACAAGCAGCCGCCACATGGAGTAGAGTCGAGCTGAGGCAGGTTCTCCAGGCCCCAACTCTCTGTTCACGGGGGCAGAGGATTTTTCATGTGGATCTTAGACACCAAGCAGCTTGGCAGGGGATGGCTTTATGGGAAGAGTTTCAACTGAGATTTTTTCTCTTTTCCTTTCAACTTCCTGATGGACAGCTGGATCACAAATCACACAGATGCCCATGGTCACCATAGGGAACCATCTTGCTGGCTTTTATACAATAAGATGCCATCAGGAAAGATGTACTTGCATCGACCTTGGGAGTCAAAGCCACAAACCTTGAAAAGAGATTGTTCTAGGTGGCTGGATAACTTCTTACTAGTTGGTGGTGGGAACTTCTGAGAATTTGACACCGGGAACATATAAGCAGCCTTTATGCCATAGTTTGGTTTTTTGCTGATAAATTGCTAGCTTTGAAATGTTTTAAAAGCTAAACAAAATACTGAGAAGTTCAACTTTCAAGCCAGAATACATAAATTCCTGACATGTATAGATTAAAAAAAAAAAAAAAAAAAAAAAAAAAGGAAGACAAGCCTTTTTAGGGAATGGAGGGAAAACTATAACTTTAAGTTTACTAAGAACAATATAAGGGCCCATTAAAGACCTTTCCAGCATATTTTAAGTAAACCCCCTGCCGAGAAGTGCTTGTGATCACCCGCCACTGCCATAGCAAGGGAAGAGCTGATTGAGGATGGTCTGCAGCGTCTGGTTCACCAGCATGGCATAGCCGCAGCCCAGGTCATAGCAGCAGGCCAGACAGCTGAACCCTGGGCCCAGAAAGATCTGTGCAGGCAATCCTTGCACACGTTGTTCTGGCACACAGTCGTGACTGGCCAGAATATCAGGTCCTGGCAGCAGATGCTCTGGAACCTCCTCCACCTTCCTTAGGGACATCTGCCCATCCTTGAAGGACTGCAGGACTTCTGCCCACAACCTGGCATTGCTCTTGTCCTCTTCGATGAGGCTGCTCTGCTGGGCGGTCAGGCTATAGGGCTCCACGTTGGTTTTCTCCGGCATCCGGCGCAGCGCAAAGACCCAGCCCGGCTCCGGTCACCTCCTGCCGATTTCCGCTTGCCCTCGCCGGTTCTAGGGGATTTGAAGCTGCTGGTCTCTTGCTGTTCGTCCTCCGCATCCTTCTACCTGTTGGCCAGGACTTTCAAATAGCCTTCTGGATACTGCATGGTCAGCCCCAGCTTCTTGATCCTTGCCCTACTTAGTCAGGGGCTGGGCTCGTCATCGTCCCTCCGCGGGACATAGCGCCACACCAGGAACCCTGACTTCCCCGTCTCCAGCCAGTACCTCACGACCTTGTAGATGCCGTGGTACCGGTTGCCCGCCCACCTGCTGTGCTTGCCGCCCCTCACGTTAAGCACCACCCTGACCAGCTTCCCTGACCGCCAGTCGTTGGCCTCAGCCCCTGTCTTGTCACTGATGGGGCCATAGGCATTAAGAGCCAGTGCCCTATCGGTGTTGGTGAGTTTCTGATCACAAGATCATTCTGTAGTTCTCTTGTTGCTGGAGCGATCTCGACCACCACTACCTGTGGATGTGAAAACATTCCTTTTGTCCACATCATCTTCATAGCCCCCGCCAGGGGAGGAAGTGTGCTACGTCATGGCTGCAGCCATGGATACCTGCCACGTGGGGCCGACGAAGGCCTGACTCGCTGACCTGCACTTGGAGGCGCCACATGGTGCCCACAGGGATCCCTGGGATGGGTCCATAGCAGTTGGATGGGACGATGGTGCACTCCTTGGTGCAGCCCACGGGCACCATGGTCTTGCCCCAGTCCTGCTGTGAGGACCACGTGGCCGACGCTGCGCGCAGCTTCTCCTGCCAGCGCCACCTCGCTGGCATCGGTCGACACTCAGGGCAGTACCACCCCTCTCCACTGGGGACACTGCTGAGGCACTGGCAGAGGCAGTAGATGTAGAAGGCTGTGTCACCCTCGTCGCACATGAGCTGCTTGTGAGGCTCCACACACGTGGCAGGTGCAGACTCGGCAGAGCTGGCTCGTGTCGAGTTTGCAGATGGGCCCCACTCTTCCGTCTCATGGGACTCTCCACCATGGGGCTCCTTTTGCCTGGGACCTCAATCTTAGAAACTTCATCCACAAAGACCATACGACAGCCGTCAAGAGAATCATCTCCAGCATGACGTGGGCATACAGCTCTCGCACTGTCCTGGTTTCTCGTGTTCTGGCGATCTCTGTGTCGTACTAGAAGTCCCGCTCCTTGGGGATGTCAGGGTTGTAGTTGCGCATGACCACCTGGTCCACCCCGGTCCTGCCACTTGATGATGGTTTGGGCATGAGCGCAGACATCCCTGGAACTCACTGGACCACACCGTTCTCTGCGTAGTCGTCATATATCACATAAGTGACATCATCCTCTGAGGCTGGGCTAGAGGTGGAACAGTAGGGCTCCTCTGGGGCAGGTGCCTTCCGTGTTACCTTGACAACCTGCGCCTGGAGCCAAGCATCAACGTACTCACTGACCTTGTACAGCCCCAGCACGGCCGCGCCGCAGGCGACCTCATCCCCCGAGTCTACGCGGCTCTCTGGTCTCCGCAGCCGCCTCGCGGTGGTTGGAAGACTTGTCAGACTCGCTTTGGGCCACACAACAGCCGGAATCCTTGTCCGAGAGCTCAGGGTCCCTCTCCTCGATGGTAGGGGGCAGCACAAGGCTCTGGCGGACCAGGAGCTGGATGGTTTGATTCTGGCAGACGTGATAGTCAGACTGTGGTCATCCTCCATCTGCTGGCGCCTGTAGAAGAGCCTCTGCAAGCCTGCCTCCACCGGGAACAGCCCCTGGATCGCCTGCCTCAACTCTCGCACCCTGGTCACCTTAAACAGCCGAGTCACCGTCCGGGTCACTCTCCCGCACCCGGATCCGCATGGCGTCAGCCTGCGCTTCTGACCTGGTTGGCCGCGTCGGTGGCCTGGACCCTGCGCTGACATGCGGTGCCTGCCGGAGCGCCCAGTGGGCTAATGCTCTAGACATTTTAGTTACTAAAGACAAATTCACTATTTCCTACTGCTCTTTTCATTTCTGTAAATGTTCAACGAAAATATTTAATCAACATAATGTCTACACTTTTAGATTTTTCCTCTTTCTTATTTTGACCATTCTAAAATATATTGTTTGCTACACCTCCTGGGTGCAGGACACAACTTCAACAGAACTTACCTAACAAATGCAAACATTGTAACCTAATCATTTGTACCCTCATAAAAAGAAAGAAAAAGGGGGAAAGTTTTTTAAAAATAAAATACAGTGTGCCCCAAATGCATAAAGGTGACAATGAACAGCGTATAGTTCCATTCGTCTAAGTCTTTATCATTCACCAAAGTATCTCTCAAGTACACTTTGATGGGGAAGGTAAATAATGGAATGTTAAATGAGCCTTAAGTATCTAGAAAATTCATGCCAACTAAGAATTAAAAAGTAGGTTTATGGAATGTATTATACCAGTTAGTTTGACAAAAAAAATAATTATTCAACACCAAATATAAGACACTGCCACGAATGGAGGAAGAAAAACAAACACATCATGGGTTGTACTTGGAGTTCCTGGTATACTGGAAGTAAGGCTCAGATATAGAAATAAAAACTAGCACATGGCAAGATCTTGTGATGGAGATACCAATCACAGAAGCACAGGAAAAATATACCTAATCAATGCTAGGTTTCAATTTTTTCCTCTATAAAGGGAGAAAGCTTTCTTAGGTTCTTCACGTCCCTTTTAACTCTACTACTTCATGATAATATATATATACATAAAAATATTTTTCCTCTATAAAGGGAAAAAAGAAATGTTCATGTCCCTTTTAACTCAAATACTTCATGATAATATATTTATAAAAATATTTATTTCACTATTTTCTTAGCAGAAAGCTGGGAAATTTTCACCTTTAATAAAAGTTAGGCACGTATGCCAGACAATGCAATGGCTTTTGAGCAAATATCTTGGTTCAGCAGAACAAAGATATTCTCACTGATTAGTAACTAGGGAAACAGAAAATCACTTAAAAGAAAAAAAAAGAAAATATATTTTCATCTGATTTCTCCTGTTTTATCCTGATAAAAAAATATTCAATATTCCCAGAATGGGTGCAAATGGCACTAACATCATTTTTCTAGGCTCATTATTTCATTTGACTAACAGTACATATAATTTAGAAATGTTAATCTGCCACCATCGGACTCCAATTTTATAAACTAATCATGTATGAAATTTCAGCTAATTAAAGAAAAAGAACAAATACTAAAACATCATGTCACGTGTTAGTTCTAGCAGCCTTAGGCAAAATGAAATTTCACTTCCACTATCCCTTATTTCCTGCCCTTGCGCCTCATATTTCTATAATATACATGCCTTTAAGAGTTGTTGTGAAGATAAAATAAGATACATACACAAAGATAAATGACACATGTAAGGTCCTCAATAAATAATAGCTCTTCTTACCATTGCTATGGTTATTATCACTGTTTTGTCATTTATTTTCTTCTGTCATTCCTCATTCTCAAAGCTGGGTCTTATAGATAGAGCTTCCCAAAACATAAAGTGCATAATACTTAGGATAAGATTTGAAATACATACAAAGCAACACATAATTTATTAGTCATATATTTATATATTAAAGTGTACTTGGAAATTATATAACACATCAAACTAGGGATTTAACAAGTATTGTTGTTATTAGATAAAATTACTTAAGTTAAAAATAGTAAGATATATCTAGAAACATAATCATATAGGTGTTATGTAAATAGCAAAAATTGTGAAGCAGTACATGAATAATTGAAGTTGAGGAAACAATGAAATGAAGTGTGAACAACTGCTTTCACAACCTAAGAAGTGGGGAAGTAGTGTGACATTTTGAAAGAGGCAATTTCTCACCTACTAAATTATAAATTCCTTGAGGTCAAACATAGTCATCTAGGTCAGCAGTTCTCAACTGTATTAAAGGGCCACAGCATTAGGAAGGTTAAGAATCATTGATCTAGGTCAATGTAGAATAGAAAGAGGTATAAGTTTGAGGAAAATCAAAATAAAATGAGTGTGTGTATGTGTTTGATGAAGACAAACATCTTATAAATGCAGTAAATGTAACTTAAACTATAATTCATACTTTATTCAATGTCATAGATTTCTTATTGTAGAGGGAAAAAATCATGAGTATGAGATAGGTTTTACCAATGTTTAAAATTCAAGCAGAAAATAAAACTCTTAAATTATTAATAAATGTGAGAAATTTTTAGCCAAACATCATAACACTGGAAAAGTTTAAGCACATAGTAGCACTCAATACATTTTTCTTAAATGAATAATTGATATGAATATTATATCTAGAAATAATCCAAAGCCTTATAACCAAATAAGGTACAGAATTGATACCTTTTTACAATTCTAGACGTGGAGAAGAGGAGCTAAAAACAAAAACAAATAGATGGAATTACAATTTCTGTATAGATAGTGTTACCATGACAATCTATTTATAATAATGTCATAAAACTTTATTGTGAATAGATTTTCAAAACATGATATATTTCATAGCTATGGCAACACATAATTAAGTAATGTGCATTATGGATATAATTGATCAGGAGAGTTTAAGCATGGTCATCTTTGTATGACTGTATAACATAAGAATCTGAATTCAGGAGACTTTTGCAGAGGCAAAAGGGCTTTCTGAGAAGTAAGTTCAATAATATCTCTTTTGCTTTTTTTAACATAACAAGGCCAAGATTAGTATTATGGTCAATGTTTTGTTTTAATTTTACTAACAACTGTGAGTACTTGGCAGACAACAATCTGAAGACACCGAAAGATGATATGAATAGACACCCCTGGTACTTCCATAGCTCCACAGTGGAAGCCAAGGGGCAAGATAAAGTCTGAGTACTTCAAACTTCACAGTGAACAGACAAACCTGTCTCCATGCATTCATTAATTTTATGTGTTGAAAGACATACATACATTTCTATGTCATTCTGGTATAAAGAGCATTTTGGCACTGTCTGCTTTTTAAAGACAGAAATAATAAGGATTTGAATTACTGAGCTCTGTGAATTGTAACATTTTTCAACGAGTACTATAATTATTTGTTTATAGGTCCTTGAAGTCATGAAGTGTCTAGTTCACTACTGTATTTTTAATCCCTGGGTAAGTGCCCAAAACATTGTCAGTATTTGGCAAATATTTGTTGAATGGAGTAATGAATTTTTTGATAAATGTTTCAGCCACTAAAGAGGGGTTTCAAAAGAAAATAGGAAAAAATTTCTGAAACCCAAAGTCAGGCCATCTATTTCATGGTATCTTCTGCCTACCAGGCCCAGTAATGAATGAGGCAACAGTAATCTCACCTGAAGAACCTGCTGGTCTAGTCCATCAACAAGCGAGGTGAGTCTGTCAACTTACATAAAACATAGTAAACATGGCTAATGGATTCCCAGAAGAAAAGTGTGGCTGCTGTCTCCATCCGAATCTGCCCTGGATTTAATTATCCACCATGGAATTTGGCCAATTACAGGGAGATGATGGTATGTTGAGAAATGAGAGGTTTACTTGCCCATAAATAAGCACAGGAATCAGGGCCCCTCCCTATTGTTTCTAAGTGATTTCTGAATTTTTTTCAAAGCAAAAACAGTTGCCCTGGAATTTGTGAATTCTCTTTTCAAAAAGAAGGAAATACAGTTCAAATTGATTCAGTTTTTTAGTGTCTTCAAATGTGTTAATTAAAATAATTTATTTATTAAATAATATCTAGAATCTAAATAAAATACAACACCCTTTATTAATCATCAAGAAATGTTGGGTCAGGCAAGATGCCTCCCGCCTACAATCCTAGCCCTTTGGGAAGCTGAGCTGGGAATGTCACTTGAGGCCAGGAGTTTAAGAGAAGCCTGAGCAAAAGTGAGACCTTGTCTCTACAAAAAATAGAAAAATTAGCTGGGCATGGTGGTGAACACCTGTAGTCCCACCTATTCAGGAGACTAAGGGAAAAGAATTACTGGACCCCAGGGGTTAGGAGCTGTAGTGACCTACATTGAGGTCACTGCACTCTAGCCTGGGTGACAGAACAAGACTACCTCAAAAAACAGAGAAAAAAAGTTAGCCGCAAAGAAAGAAACAAAACAGATGAGATAAAGTCTCTAGTGCTTTTTAATCGGACATCAACTAAGGAAGTGCAAAGCCCTAAGAAAGAGTTACTTTTCATCCTTCAGCAGCAGATTCAGAAAGGTTAACTCTTTATAATAGGAGGTCACCATAAACATCATTATATGTTCATGTAGTAGAACTACACAAAGCTTAATGTTCCTTTTTAGGCAAATTTCCCCAGTAAACAAAAATTGCTTTGGGGCTCTTAGACTTGTGCGAGGTTGTCAAGATCTTTCTGGGTGAAGTGGGGCAAAATCTTCTCCATAAACAAACTAGGGTTTACTTGGAGTTTTCTTCTCTTTGAAAAATAGCTCAGAGTAGGATCTCAACAGCTGGACAGTTTCCACAGGGATCGTTATTTTCATTTCTGTTCACTTATGCACAACTAGCTCTTCAGGATCACACCTAATACAGAGGTTCAGGTATATGTGCAACATTTGCTCTCCCCACTACCTCAGATTGTCTTTAATTTTCTCTCTCTTCCTTTCCCCCATCTTTTCTCTGTTGCCTTGAAGGACAGCACTTTGCAACCCGACTTCCCTTTATCTCAATTTTATGTCTTATACCATTAACCTCTCTGGTACATTTCTGTTTTCATGGGACTTTTTGCTTTGGCAGTCACTCAGTCAGAGAAAGGGAGTGGTAACCACAGGAGTGACTAAGAAAAATCAGAGAAATCAAAGTTCATTCTATAGGCATTGAGAAATGCTAAAAAGAATGATGGAATGGAATCAGAAAACCTGTAGATCCATTCTGACACTAAAGCTGACCCTGTGGGCTAGTGTCAGGAAACCTCTTGAGCATTTCAGTGTCCCCCTTTATATAATTAGGATTTTAGTACTGACTATATCTACCTGATAGAAATGTTGAGAAGATCACATCAGAGTGCAAGAGAGATTTATGTCTCATTAGTTTGTAAATTGTATATCTCTATATTCATGTGCATGTGGTTGTTGACGATAGACACCCCGCTGCAAAAAGAGACATTCACACACATCCACTGTCTCCAACCTTCTGATTACTCTTGTCTGGACTGGACAAACTCCTGGATATTAGGGATTCATTTACCAAAAAACAAAATCCTACTATCTCTAGTATACCATGTACAGTTGCTTGCCTTTATAGAACTTCTCCCAGTCTGCTTTATTGAAAGTCTGACGTTAGCCACAATCTCCTGCTCAACCAAGAGTCACCACCCACTAAGCAACAAAGTCTAAAGCTTCAAATCCTCTTTTAACGATTCTTGGCCTTGAAAAATTAAGTCTGTTTTTAAGTTTTTATTTCAAATAATGTTGATGTATTGTTTACTAGAATTATTTGGCAATCTCAATCCAATTGAGAATAAATATTGATAAGAGAAAGAACCCAAGCCATTATTGGAAATTTTCTCAGAGAAATAAATGTCAGTATTTCTTTCCAAAGTAAGTTCTCCAAAATAACTCAGTGAGGAAATCACTATTTCTTGAATACTTAATATGTATAAACTATCCCAGATACTGCTTGCAATACAAAAGGAAGAAAATGATATTTTTAACTTTAAAAATAAATGAAATACAGATAAATGGTACAAGCATACATATACATGTTTATATGTTATCTTTACCACATTGTGGATTTATCCTAGACATTACCTCTGTCATTGAAAAAGTATCCAAATTGTTGGCCTCCATCACTAATCTATTGTCTTATGAGTTCCTTGATAGGAGGAATTACATCTTTTCCATATCCAACTTCTTTTTAAAAGATGAAAACATGAAAATTAAAAGGACAAGATACATAAAAAAAGAACAGTTTTATTATAGCCAAGAACTAAAAATGATATCCATTCCAAATACGGATATTTAGAATTATCCTGATATTTGGGTTATACTCTCCTGAAAATAAAAACAATTTAAAGAGAATCAACTGAGCCATTGAAGTAAAATATACTTTGTGGTTTCTTTGCACTCATAGCTCTGAACAGATTTATCAAACATCCACTGGCACAATAATTAAGCCTAATAGATATTTAATTATTTTTCAATTAAATGAGCAAATAATTTTAAAAAGCATGAATTAATTAATTCTATTAAGGAACTTGGAGAAAAGTTGAATTACACATCCCTCCTCTAGGTGGCAAGCTCATACTTCCTATGTATTGCATTTCCTGTCTCCTTAAGAACTGACACAGGAAAATTGCACTGAAAAAAATCCATAGTTTTATGTCCATTATTGTGTGGAAGTATGCAACTATAGAAAATACTTTCTCTCAAAAATTATCCCTTTATTTTTGCATCTGTAAGCTTCTTGTCAAGAAAATTCTTTATAGAAAGTCATTATGAAATATGATTGTGTAAGTACTATAAAGAAATAGAATTGTGCAAGAGAACTTGCAAAGTGCTTGTGCAATATTGCTTTGAGTACTCTCAGTTTTTCATGGCCTACCCTTAAGAAAACATTGTTTTAGCTGAAGTTTATTCTTATACTCCTAAGGTATTCATTTTCCCCTAAATAAGAAAATAAATTCTTCTAAGCATTTTAAATTGTATTTGTTTATTTAAACGAAACCCAAGACATGTATTTTTCCAGTTTCATTGTGACAGCCACAGATAAAACTGAGTAAGAGCTGAATGTATTTTGTATAGAACAATCAAATGAGATAAATTATTCCAAATACTAAGCTTTAATTTCCCTTCAAAGCAGGAGATGAGTTCCCTGAATAATTTAAATAATGTCCCCCAGTCTCCACTTCCCTTTGTGGTGACATGGTTTACATTCTCTTATGCAGGAAATATGACTGGAAATGTCTTAGAGTGTCATGAAAGCTAAAAAGAAAAGCTAAAATTAATCTAAGAGCACACCAAACAGGATCGGCTAAACCTGAAGACGTCTGTCCTGTCCAAAAGTAAGGGAAGGAGATAAGCAAAAAGAACAATAATATGTTATAACCCAGGAGATAAAATTAAACGTGTGTAAACACGTTCTTGTTGAAACTAGAACCCTGTAGATTGCGAAAACCAGGTAGAGTCCTGCCAAAACACGCCATGATAAAGTCACCCAGCATCAAGGCATGGCTAGCGATAAAAGTGAAGTTAACATGGGAATACCACAGAGGATTTCTGAACTTGAGCAGCAGCTACTGAACTCTACAACAAATTTACCTAAAGCACTGTATAATATATACTCAAAACCCATATTTCTTTAATCCACACAAATAGTTGAAAGCAAGTTTTCACAAACCAGAATCCAAATGAGAACTTCTAGCTCATTTATGATTATTTCTCTAACACACATTTCTTGACCAACCACTCTGGGCCAGGCATCGTAATAGAAGCATTGAATAATACAGAGATGAATAAGACATGGTCCCTGCCCTCAAAGAAGTGAGGAAGTCAGACATGAAAGTGATAAAAGGGGAGGGGGAGAAAGAAAGGCACAAAGCCAAATTGGCACAGTGATGTTAGGGTGTGGAGGAGCCACTTCTCAATCCCATCTGGCGATGGATCAATGCCAACTCATATTGCTGGATTTGAAATTAAACCTACATGACTGGGTCTCCCACGCCAGTAAGTCATAGAAATAGACATGAGGTGTATATGAACATTTATAATACCTCTCTAAATGTATTTTAGGCTTGTTTCAAAAGATTATTCTCAATGGAAGCCAGAAAAGTTACAGTAGAAAACACCACCCATGTGACTCCTAACTTTGTTATAACGAGGCAACTATAAATCCTTTTTAAGTAAACTAAGAAACAAGCTAAATATACATTAATTTATAGTATATCTAATAATTTTTTAAAATGAAGTAGCTCTGGCATAAATACATCTCCATATGCATAGAGGTGGGGGATATCCAAGAGGAAACAATTTAGGCTATAGTCTAACCTTGTTATTTCATACAACTTAAATACTATTTAATTACCCTAGAATTATAATGATTTAAAGTGAATATACTTTTTGCTTGGATTGGCTGTTTTACTTACCAAAAACAAATGTGCCTTGTAGCATTATCCAAATGTGTAATATGTGAAGACTTTTAATATTATCCCTAAGTATTACTGATTATTTTAGGCTTTTTCTCTGTAGCCACTTTTATAAGCATAATCTTCATGTTTAAAGCCTTCAATCTCATTAGCCTTTACACACTATAATTTTAATGCAAAAAGAGGAAAGTGAATTTTGACCCAACTTTTGTTATTAAATGACTTTTTGCCCCTACCAGCACAAGGCAGATCTGTTACCATTTGTCTTGACTTATTATTATAAGATGAAGGAAGGGGAAGAATGAGGAAGAGGCACAGAAGACAGAGGAGAAAGACTGACTCTCCCTTCCAACAGCAGGAATAAAAGTTGTCTGTTAACTGTAGCTCTTACCTATATAGTGAAGTCAACACCCTAGCTCTTATATTTATAGTTAACACCTTGTTCTGGGTCTTCTCCTTCAGGGCAATTGGCACAATTTCCTCCTTCAGCAAAAAAAAAAAAATCTCTTTAAGTAAGTCCATGTCTATAGTGACTCAAGACCCTCAAGATATGATCATGGCCTTTTCCCGTTCTAGGAAAAGCTGCAATGATAAAAAGCCAGAGCTTACCTCTATGAACCAAACTTGTCTCTAGAAATGAGGCAGAATGACACAAAGAGAAAGCTAATGTGGTACATACAGGATGTGGGGCTCAGGCCAGCACCTCAAATCAGCCAGTGATCTTTCACAAAGAAGACCAAGACACATGCACAGAAAAGCAGCCGTGGCATTGGTGCCAACATTCTATATGCAGAACAAATGCATCCAGCCTCTCCTGGTGCCACAGACCAAACTAGACACACCCAGACTTTCCCATCCACAAGGCCACCAAGGCTGGTGTGTATGCAAGTCAATAGAAGCTTATCATCTACTATGGAGATAGATGAGAACCATGTTTGATGCAATCAACATATTCACAATCACTCAACAAGGAAAATGAAGAAGTAAAGCAATCACATGCACCCATATCTCTAAAATTCTTGGACTTGAGGTAGAGAAACAAGAACTAAGAGAGAATGGTATTAATTCAATAAGTATAAAAACAAGCACCAGCAATCTCTAAGTAGTTTTCTAGTTCCAGTAGAACAAGAACATCAGCAATGAACCGCCAAAACAGTTCCAGCTGCCCTCAGTGGTGTTTATTGATTTACTATAAATACTTAGTCAAACAAGCAACAACCTAAGAATACTAAAAGAAATTTTTAAAAATAATGCATAATGATGATAATTATTATAGCTGTATTTATTAGATACCTATTAGGTGCCAGTTTGCTATATTTTAGCTATAGAGCTTAATCTTCATAATAGTCTTGTGAAGTAAGTTTTATTATCTTATTATTAAGATTAAGTTGTATTTCTTATTATGAAGAAACTACTTTAAAACTAAGTTAAAATACATTCCCAAGAATACCCAGCTAGAATAGCAGGGATATAATCAAACTCTAGTTGAACTGCTTCCACTATACCATAGCAAACTATGATCCTTTTATCAAATCTGTCTTGCTGCCCGATTTTTATTTTAAAAAGTTATATTAGAACACAAATATTCACTCACATATTGTTACGGCTGCTACCATGCTACAGCAACAGAGTTGAGTACTTGTGACAGA
Organism: Arctocebus calabarensis; assembly: GCA_963573935.1. Classification (NCBI taxonomy): domain Eukaryota; kingdom Metazoa; phylum Chordata; class Mammalia; order Primates; family Lorisidae; genus Arctocebus; species Arctocebus calabarensis. Next base: position 44,769 of record CAUYON010067286.1, on the reverse strand, counting down.
AACCCCGTGACTGACAAAGGCAAAGCAATATGCTATCTGGCCCTCTACACACACACAAAAGTGTGCCAACCTCCGCACCGCAATATGCCAGTAAAGATTTTTAAAAGGCTAAGTATAATAAGGTTTTTCAGAGAATTTTGAAATTCTAAGAAATGGAAGTTCATAGCAATCAAGTTCTTAGTCAACTGCTGCCCTAAGACATTTAGCCCATGTGTAGAGCTTCTTTCCATTCCCAAAATCCTGAGCAGGAAAAAGAATATGTTTTGTTTTATAACATAGGAATTTGAATTTTATTGACTAATTCCTTTATCTCCTCCACCATCCTACCTCCAGCTTCTTGTCTCAGTTTCTCCCATGATGTCTCACCAAAGTGGGCCCCTCTGCGAGAAAGTCAGAGAAGAACACAGTGGAAAAGTCATGCTATAGCCTCATGGACCTTGTATTCCATTTTTAGACTCTGGCCAGCTGTCACACAGTCACTCTGAAGAGAGAACATGCCAAGTCTCACATTTTATTAGGTGTGGGCTTGTCAGATTGAGACAAGCCTGGGTGGATGAATTTATAAACTGCAGTAATAAGATTTTAATACCAAGTAATAATTGGTAATAACCAATCAAAAACCAACTAGCAACAGAGAAAAAGCTCCCATGTTCAACATGATCTAGTCGAAGACTGCAAATGTATTCTATTCACCAGCTTCCACATATTCATTAATTTCATGTCTTTTATCAAGGCTTTACCTTTGATAGAAAAAGCACAGATGGGTGAATTAAGCCCGGCATTTGCCACTTACAAATACTTGTTTCATGTTAAGCCTCAGTTTAATGTAAGGAAGACAGAGTGGATTGTTGGTTAAGCAATGTGAAGAAACACATTCAGTGCCTAACAAAGTATCTGATACACAGCAGCACTCTGTAAGTACATGGCAAACACTAGTGTTCTTACCAGACAGGTAAACCTGCATCACCTTGGTCTCCTCTTGGACCAAAGTCAGCAGGTGTCGATTCTTGAAGCAAGTAGTATTTCACAATTCAAATATAGATGATAATCTGTTGGCTACATACTGTATAGGTGGAGAACTTCTACCTGAGAAAGCTAACTTTTAACTTTCTAATCAAGCCTTATACCAGTTGCTAAGTTGCAACCAATTGTTATTTTATGTTATGCTTTCTGGACAGCCTTGTTTTTAATTATGATGTTTTTATTGGAGACACAGGTTTCGGGGTAAGTTTGCCATCTGACTTGCCAGTACTTGTTACAAGTTTTTATAGTGTGATTTATTTGCATATGTCTCTGTGTTTGAATGCTATTATTAAATTTTGCTGGCAGTGAGGGATTTATGGTTCTAATCTGCACATATATACTCCTCCTCCACCACCTGCTCTATCTGTCCATTTATCGAAGGGTTAGGTGTACCTATTTGTACATGTGAAATAGAAGCAAACACCACTGCAAAAGTGAAAATCTTTGAGGTAGTAGCATGAATAAAAAATGAAGAGGAAATCAGTAAGACAATGGAAAAAATGGATGTGATTTTCTTAGGCCCCAGGTTTTTAATTTTGTAAAGGGTAAACTGGCAAGAAAAATCATCTTGACATCCAAACAAACACATGGTATGAATAGCGCAATGTCAAATAAATTGACTACAGAGAAAAAGAGAGAAAGAAAATGAGTTCACAGAGCTCTTCAAAAGAATAAAGACACTCTCCAAAATAGAAAAATGAAAACGCAAAGTGGCACAGACAGCAATGGAGCAACTCTGTGATGATTCAAGAATATCAGTGGACAAGGCTTTGCTGAGCACCTCCTAAATGTGCACCTCTTATACATTAAGCCCTGGGCAGGACATTGCTGATATAAAGTATAAACAATTGGCGGAGGTGGGGTGGTGGCTCACACCTGTAATCCTAGCACTGTAGGAGGCCAAGGTGGGAAGATTGCTTGAGCTCAGGAGTTCCAGACCAACCTGAGCAAAAGCCAGACCCCATCTACACTAAAAATTAAATAATTAGCTCAGGTTGTGGTGGGCACCGGTAGTCCCAGCTAGTTGGGAGACTGAGACAAGAGGATCACTTGAGTTCAAGAGTTTGAGGTTGCTGTGAGCTGTGATGATGCCACAGCACCATACCCAGGGTAACAGAGTGAGACTCTATCTCAAAAACAAAAAGGTATAAATGATAGCATTTTCTAGATGTGAGTGTTTTCTGGTGTTGCTATGGACTTTGTTTCCAACTGCCTTATTAATTAAAAGTACAGACAGCAGAGGAGAAATGGGAGAATAAGAGAGAAAGGAAAGGGGTCCATTATTAGATGTTACAATTCTATTAGAACTCTAAGCACTCGAGGCACATAGCCTTAAGAATCCACCTCCACTGAATCATTTCTGGAAATGACTTTTATGGGCTTGTCTTACACACAGATATAGCTGAGTAACAAATTACTCCCTACCCACCAAGAAAAATCACAGCTTAAAATACCTGAGGAGAAGAGTTCTGGGAACAGGTTAGCTGTGTCCTCTGCTTCATGGCCTCTCCCAAGGCTGTAGTTGAGGTGTCCCCCGAGGCTGGGGCCTCACCTAAGGAAGAATCAGTTCACTTGCTGTTTGCCATTGATCAGAGGCTGTCTCAGGGCCGTACCACTTGAACCTCTCTTCTGTGGCAGCTTGCTTCATCAAAGTCAACCAGAGAGAAGGTCCTCTAAAAGAGAGAAGTCACAATCTTTTGCAAAATGACATCTCACAAGGTTGCCATATTCTATTTATTTTTAAAAGCATGAGTACCAGTACCAATTCTGGCTTTACAGATAATAGTTTTATCCATGCAACTGACCTTCTCATCTTTGAAATAGGGGTAATTATGTCTTCCCTGTTTACCTCATATGACTATTTTTTTTTTTTTTGAGACGGAGCCTCAGGCTGTCACCCTGGATGGAGTGCTGTGGCATCACAGCTCACAGCAACCTCTAATTCCTGGGCTCAAGTGAGTCTCCTGCCTCTGCCTCCCAAGTAGCTGGGACCACAGGCGCCAGCCACAACACCCAGCCATTTTTTGGTTGCAGCCGTCATTGTTGTTTGGCAGGCCCGGGCTGGATTTGAACCCACCAGCTCAGGTGTACGTGGCTGGCGCCTTAGCCCATTGAGCCACAGGTGCCGAGCCACTTCATATAACTATTATGAGGACCAAGGAGGATAAGGTATATCATGGTTTTCCAAGGTGCTATATCATGGTTTTCCAGACATTGGAGGTACTTGCGATGATTAGGGGTGGCAAGTGAACTACAGGTGGAACTTTTTAAGGTATTTGTTTTAGAGTGCATTAGAAAATTATAACTGGTGTAGCAAACCCATGATTTTACAGATTATATTGTTTAATTATAAATATTATTAAGTGAATATAGTGAATATGGCAAGCATTGGAAAGGTGATATACAAATGATTGCATAAAATATAAAATGCTTCACAAATACATTGAGTTCTGTTTATTATGTTCTATGATGATGGTTTAAGAAGTTAATTAGAAGTTTATTATTTCATGCCTTAGATTTAAATCTTTTATCCATCCATGTGAGTGTTTTCTTGTGTTGCTATGGACTTTGTTTCCAACTGCCTTATTGATTAAAAGTACAGAGAGCAGAAGAGAAATGGGAGAATAAGAGAGAAAGGAAAGGTGCCCATCATTAGATGTTACAATTCTATTAGAACTCTAAGCACTTGAGGCCCATAGCCTTAAGATTACATCTTATTAATTTTAGGAAAAATCAATTTTAAGAAAAAAATCATTTTATCATAAGGAGATTTACCCTAGATTGTTTATTGCAGTTCAATTTACAATCGCCAAGACATGGAAATAACCTAAATGCCCATCAACTCGGGAATGGATCAACAAATGTTGATATATGCATACCACAGAATATGATTCAGCCATAAAAAAGATGGTGACTTCCCATCTTTGTATATCCTAGATGGCGTTGAAACACATTCTTCTTAGTAAAGTATCAGAAGAATGGAAAGGCAATTATCCAAGAGGGACTCTACTAAAAAAATCAAATATTTTGACCTGGTTGTTTGCACTCTCACATTCACCTGAAATAAATAAATAAATCTCAAGCAATTCACCCACCTCAGCCTCCCAGAGTGCTAGGATTACAGGTATGAGCCCTGCACCTAGCCTAAGAGAACCGAATCTTAAGGAGGATAAATCTTGTGGCTACAGTCACTCAGCTAATAAGAGGTAGTAGCAGAACTGGAATTTAAAATCAAGTCTACCTGACTCCAAAGCCCATGTAAATTCTACTCTGCTAATAAAATTTTAAAGACTTGAATTTCCTCTCATTATGTCCATACCCCAACTTTTTCCACTTCTTACACTTTTACATGTGGCACTGTAATATTTTTCTGCCTGGCATGGGAGAAAATATATTAACACCAGGGATTAAAAACAAATTCAGAGAATGAGCCATCTATTGCCAAATAGCCAGACAGAAGTGCTAACTCTTCTACCAAGAGAAGCAATTGCTTCCTAGCCCGCAAATCTTCTACCCCACTGAGCCCCAACGGCAAAGCAGCAAACAGCTCAGGTTCTACCTTTCACAAACCAGCACGAAGATGAATGGGGCAGAGTGGGAATGGTGGAGAACAAGGAAATAAGACACACAAGAGAATAAGACCCACCAGAGACAAAGATGGGATGGGCAAGGCTGCAGCAGTTGAGACTGTGGAAACAGCTTTATTTATATAGTACCTTAAACGAGGTTACTAAATGATGTCAATCTTGGCACATGGGGTAAAGATTAATTTTAGGGAGGAAAAGCTGTGCTTGCCCGAAAGATAAAAATGAAAAATATGCAGGGGCTACATGACTTCTGGCAGAGAAGAAAGGAGTGTTTGTTGTTAAAGGAGGAGAAGCAGCTGGGGGTGTCCCTGAGCATCTCCCCAGGGTGTTCAGGCCTTGCTGCCTCACAGCCCGTACTCCACATCTTCCCAGGCTAGGGTGTTGGCTACACTTTTAACTGCTTCCCCTATGTGACCCCCATGCCAAGAATGATTCTACAAGCAAAGGAGAAGTGGGCTCCAAACACTTGGTGAGCTGTTTAACTGCAAAGAAGTCTTTCCTCAAAAAAAGATGATATCTCCCTTTTGTTTTTTTCAGTATGACATGTCAGTGTTAACTAAAACCAGATATTCTAAGTGGTAAGGATAACAAATGTGATTAATTCTCCTTCGAGAAGAACTTCGAGCATTATGTTTTTCGATCTAGAAAAATAGACTTAAAAATCTATTTCAGGCTTGGTGCCTATAGCTCAAGCGGCTAAGGCACCAGCCACATACACCAGAGCTGGTGGTATATGTGTACACCAGAATCCAGCCCAGGCCTGCCAAACAACAATCACAACTATAACCAAAATATAGCCGGGCACTGTGGCAGGCACCTGTAATCCCAGCTACTTGGGAGGCTGAGGCAAGAGAATCACTTAGGCCCAGGAGTTGGAGGTTGCTGTGAGCTGTGATGCCATAGCACTCTACCCAGGGTACAGGCACTGTCTCAGAAAAAAAAAAACAAAACAATAACAACTATTTCAATAAAACCTGATTACTAAAGTTATCGTTCACCAACCAGTGCAAATTAGAGTCCCACAGATTGCAGAAAATGTAATGATCCCATTCACCAAATATTACTTTCTATACCTAAAATTACCCACAATCCATTTTGTAGCAGAAAGCAAGATAGAGAGGATGAATAATATCTGGTAGCACAAGAAAGTGAGAAGAATCAGCAACAAGCAAGGGTATGCTTTATAGTTTAAAATAACTAAAAGTGGAATTAGAATGTTTCTAAAACAATGATAAATACCTTAGCTAACAAATACTCCATTTACTTTGATTTGATAATTTTCATACTGTACTTTATCTCTTGTACCCTATAAATATATATACTAGTATGTGTCCAGAAAATAATTAAAACTTTTTAAAAAACAGAAAGTTTTTTCCTCACTTGAATGATGTAATATTACAATAATATCACAACACCCAGACCTTATTGATTACTAACACAAGATAATAAACTGTCAGAGTAAATACATGAAAATGGAAAATTGTGAGAAAATCTTTGATAACAGGCAGCAGCAGGTGTAGGTCTCAGGAGTAGAAACCACACCAACTACCACATGCAGCCATGCAGGATAGATTTGAGACCAGATGGGAAGACCTGAGGAACCTCACAGCATGGCCACTAACATTCTTGTTTGCACTAAGTTTTGTTTTTGAAACTTTTGCTTTAAATCTGCCAGGATTTTTCTGATAGAACAATCGCTTTGCAATCAGTTTATGATTATTGAGATAACAGTTTTATTATTGATTCATTCATATGCAAAAATTATTTTAAATATCTTTCTATAATGTGGATATTGATTTCTCATAAGCCAAGCCTTATATACGTTATGATTTAGTACAAATATGAAACTTGTTCAATACAAAGTAACCTTTTTAAGTGTTATGTCACACTTTCATAATGTGATTAACCTTACAAACAGAAATTGACATTCCTGTTAGAATGTAAGAGTCATGAGGACAGGGATTTTTTTTTTTGCATTTTTTGGCCAGGACCAGGTTTGAATCCACCACCTCCGGTATATGGAGCCAGCACTCTACTCCTTGAGCCATAGGTGCCGCCCAAGGACAGGGATCTTTTACTGTTTTGTCATTGATGTATTTGAATACCTAAAAAAGTGCCTGGAACATAATAGAAACTCAATAAATATTTGTCAGATGGCTATTAGACAACTTGAATGAATCAGACATAATTCAGACATAATTGTATCACCAAAAGAGAAACCACGAAAAAAGGATTCTTCAGTCAGAAAAGATCTTATTTTTAGGTGATTTTCTGTTTTTTAGACAGTCTCTCACATAGTTTAGAATTAGACTTTTTTTTTTTTTTTTTTTAAGACAGAGTCTCAGTCTGTTTCTCTGGGTAGAGTACTGTGGCACTTACTTTCACAGCAACCTCAAACTCCGGGGCTCAAGCAATCCTCTTGCCTCAGCCTCCTGATTAGCTGGGTCTACAGGTATGTGCCACTATGCCTGGTTAGTTTTTTGTTTGTTTGTTTGTTTCCATTTTTAGTAGAGATGGGGTCTCATTCTTTCTCAGACTGATCTTGAACTTCTGAGCTTGAGCAATCCATCAGCCTCGGCCTCCCAGAGTGCTAGGATTATAAGTGTGAGCCACCAGGTCACCCCTGAGAGCTGCAAGCTGATTTTCTAATGCTAATATTTTTGCTCACTTTTTTCATTTGATAAGACTAAATAGAGAGAGAAATTTTCAAGAGACCCTTACCAGCTTAAGTTGTGTGGTAAATACCTTCTTCTAGCATTGTTTCTGAGTGTTTTTTCTAGTTCTCTAAAATTTTTTCAATAAATTCTTCTGAGTTTCAATGTGCATTGTATTCATTCTTCAGAACTGGTCCCTATATATGAGTAATCCAGGAAAAGTTGGACCTATAATTTTTAAAATAAAAATAATTTAACAATACATAAATATAAAAGTTGTTTTCAAAATGGTTAAGGAGAGAGAAGAAGTGTAATCAATATATATTATCAATTATTTTTTGCCACAAAGGTCTTATAATTACTAGGATTAAATACTATTGCTTATACTGTCTTATTTATTTTCTGAAAAAATTAACTAATCTTCTACATCAAAATGTCTGCATTTGAGTATAGAGAAAAATTCGTTGGTGTAAACTAATCTAAATTAGAAAAATACACTTCCATATCCCTCTCTGAGTTAGACTCCTCTCTAACTTCCATTGGACATCTCCACCTGGATATTTTGCCAGGTCTCGAGCTCATTCCCACTGAACTTGAACTCAGAATCTTTCTATCAAACTATGTCCTCATCCGGTATTCCCTATCTTGATAACCAGGATCACCAACCTCGCCCATCATACAAACCTGCCAGCCACATAAACTGGAGCTGGGGGTTCAAACCCAGCCCAGACCTGCCAAACAACAATGACAAGCTACAACCAAAAAATAGCCGGGCATTGTGGCATGTGTCTGTAGTCCCAGCTATTTGGGAGGCTGAGGCAAGAGAATTGCTTAAGCCCAAGAGTTTGAGGTTGCTGTGAGCTGTGACACCACCACATTCTACCAAGGGCAACATAGTGAGACTCTGTCTCAAAAAAAAAAATAAAATAAGAAAAGAAAAATTGCTATATTTCACAGAGTGGGTTTTATGTAAGAAGCCTGGAGAGAAGATATGCTTTATCCCAAATGTATGAATAATCCCTAATAAAAGATCATTAAATATATTTCAAAGATAATACATTTCCAGATAAAGGTGAAGAAATTAAATATGTATTTACAAAAAATAACGATCTTCAAAAAATTAAGAAAAAGGAAAATTCTCAATTTTTAATATTTTAGCTAATTCTGAAGCAATTAAGCTCACAACAAAGAAAATGTTTTCATCTAACTCAACCCATCATCACTTTCACTCCTGATATTTCATCTATAATCATGACAGTTGTGTGATGCACTATGTCCAAACATTAATACTAGATTTTTTTTAAATAGAGATAGGGAAGTCTGAATACACAAATTAATTTCACAAATAAATGTTGGTTCCCATATTATTGTGTTATTCAATATGTTTAACTCAAGCAAAGAGTCATTCTAGCACTAGCTGAAGTTTGGTTACTGAAGCAACACCTCTTTGCATGCAACGACTTATTAAATTCTCTTCAGCATTACAAGTTTCCCTTTATTGCCTATAAGTTAATGAACAAATATATACCAATATCTCAGAAAATTCATTAATTAATAATTTCAATATATTGATCATAAGGAAATTTGTGGCTAATAAGAAATGTACATTACTGCTGTTACAAGGTATGCAAGCCAACACTAACATAATGTTTTTAAATGTGGCTATTGCTGTATTTGAACTATATAACTTTTTAAAAGAATGACTTTCAATGACAGGACACAATTTGGTAAAACAAGGCAATAAATTATTATGGGCCTAAGTACAATATGTAGTATATCCTGTGTATGCACCTGAAAATGTTCAAACTTGCCTAGCACACATTCAGTTGGGATTGTGTATAAGGGGTAGCCTGAGCCCTAAACAAGGAACTGGATGACCCATAGCAACAGAGGCTTTTTGATTTTAAGTACCATTTACTGTTTAAAAAAAAAAAAGAGTACTTCTTTGAAAAATAGTATGTATAAGACAGGAAGTGTGCAAGTTTAAAACTGGAATATATTATCAAACCAGAAAGAAAATGGAGGATACTGTAGATTAAGAGACACAAGACGGCTCGGTGCCTGTGGCTCAAGCAGCTAAGGCACCAGCCATATATACAGAGCTGGCAGGTTCGAATCCATCCCAGGCCTGCCAAACAACAATGACAAAAATCACAACTACCACCAAAAAATAGTCAGGTGTTGTGGCAGGCACCTGTAGTTCCAGATACCTGGGTGGCTGAGGCAAGAGAATTGCTCGAGCCCAGGAGTTGGAGGTTGCTGTGAGCTGTGATGCCAAGGCACTCTACCCAGGGCAACACCTTGAGGCTCTGTCTCAAAAAAAAAAAAAAGAGAGAGAGAGAGACAAGAGACTGGGGAGAATTTCAACCAATTTCAATGTGTTAATCTTATTTTCATTTTTATTCAAATTAAATGAATGATTAATAACAATTTTAAAAGAAATAAAAAGTAAACTGTGTAAAAACTGGAAGAGATGTTTTTATGGGCTGAATTGTGTCCTGTCAAAACTTGTATGTTAAAGTCCTAATCCCCAGTACTTGAGAATGTGAGTGTATTTGAATATAGAGCCTTTAAAAGGGTGATGAAGTAAAAATGAGGTCATTAGGGTAGTAATCTCCAATCCAATCTGACTTTATAAGAGGAGGGAATCTGGATAGACAAAAGAGACACCAGGGGCATGTGTGCACAGATGGAAAACCATTTAAAGAGGAACCAGGAGGGTGGCCACCCACAAGTCATGAGGAGAGATCTCAAGGGAAGCCAAAACCGTAAGAAAATAAATTTCCCCGTTTAAGCCACCCAGTCTATGGTATTTTGTTATGACAGCCCTAGCAAACTAATGCAGATGCTAAAATGATAAATATGTCCATCATTCACGTAAACTTGAGAAATGCATATGGGGGATATAGAAGTGAATATACTGTGGATCCTGGAGCAATAATTCTCAGATAATGAGATGAAGAAGTCAAACTTCCTGTAGAAAATGTGGGTCACATATAATTTGAAAAAGCCTCAAAAATGATTCAATTTTTAGACCCAACCATGTGTAACAGGGTATTGATAAAGACAAGGTTATATCACTACTTCTCTTGGTCATTCAGGTAATTCTATTTACATTTTTATAGTGAAGTTATATACACTTTCACCAATTCGAATAGAAACATCATCACTAGTGATCTGCGCTTAATATTGGGACTGAAGCTACTCATTCCCTTTCATTTTTCTTCAAAACTTTATGTCAATTTGCCATTCACATTGGAGTTTATAAGGATAGGGAAGAGAATTGTTTTTCTTTCGTAGATAAAGAATAATAAGATAGGGGGAAAGCCTATGAGCATAATAACGGAGAATCTTCCATGAGATTCTTTCTTCTCACTTATAAATTCTCCATCCTTTTGAAAGACATGGATGTGACAATTCCAAGTTTCAGCTTTCTACTATTTTCCCACCCACTTCATCTCTTAAATATGTTTAAAGCATTAACAACAGGTTGTGTTTCATCCTAAAGACAAAACTGGGTTTCAGACAGAGATAAAATGTTTCATTATCTCACTCTATTGTCCAAGACAAATGTGCTGCTGTATTACGAGTACAATGTCTTCTTTGAAGTCTATTAAGGATGTGCTGTGAAGTGAGCCCTCTGGAAAAAACAATGTGGACTGGAAAGTAATTATAAGCCAGCTTATTGCTTCCCCCCCCCCACCATTAAGCCTACTATGAGAGCTGCTGAAAATACTATGCAGTGTAAAGAGTAGAGGCTCTGAAGCCACACAGTTTATACCCCACCACTAACAATGGCTAGCTGATACACGAGTTACTTTTCTGTCTTTTTGTCCTGTCTATAAAATTGAGATACTAATGCATGCTGCATAGATTATGAGGGTTATATTAAATAGTAGTTGCAAAGCACTTCAGACAGAGTAGGCAGTAGTTTGATTTAGCTGCTCTTAAATATAGAGAATATGTAACATTTTTCATAGAGAGAATATTAGTTAAAGTACAATAACATTTGAAAGCTAGGTTGAGCAGGCTGGTTTTGCAAAAAGTCCATTGAATTTCAATGGGTTCTTTTTTTATTTCAGGAGAGAAAAAGACTTTGGCAGATCAAGTTTTAAGCTTGTTTCAGAATTCTCCTTCTGGAGCAGGTTGAGACCACCCAAACAGGCCTGTTAGGGAAGCGCTGTCCGTGGTGCTACTAAGCGCGCCTGCCTCTGGCAACATTTTCTGTGCGCAAAGTTCTTCTCCAGTCAACTTGTTCAGAGAAGCTCACATATCTGCCTGGTGGAAGTTTCTCAGATATTAGGTTATCCTACTTTCCCCCTATCTTATCACTCTTTATCTATGCCCCCTTCAAAGAAAAACAATTCTCTTCCATTTCATTATCAAATCCAAACAGTTTTTATTTTTCAGACATGTTGGCCATGCCTACCAACTAAGAAAGTGACTCCAAAATTGGATCAGAGTATTTTTTCCAAACTTTTTGTTGCGACAGAGTGTTACTCTGCCCCTTGGGCTAGAGTACTGTGGTGTCATTATAGCTCACTGCAACCTAAACTCCAGGGCTCCCGATATCCTCCTGCCTCAGTTTCTTAAGTACCTAGGACTATAGGTGTGTGCACAATCTGTGTCCAGCTTATTTCTCTAACAATAGGTCTAACTATTGTTAGATAGTTCAATAGTCTCTTACAACAATAAGGTCTTACTATTGCTGAGGCTAATCTCTTTCCCCTTCAGCCTCCCAAGTGCTAGGGTTACAGATATGAGCCGCCGTGCCTGGTCTCTTCTCTTAACCCTTTTAGTAAGTTTCAGAGAAACCCAAAGCTCAAAACAAGAACATGGGAAACAGTTCATTTCTGCTGCATCCTTTTAAAATTCTCTCCAGCTTACACCTTCTCTAAGAAACTTTCCCTGTACCTCTACCCTGAGTTAAGTCCCTCTCTTCCTTACTCCCAAAGAACCCTGCAAATAAACTTCTCAGGAAAATCATACATTGTATAAAACTGAAACTCTATTTTTTGGTTTTGAATGCCACTGGAGAGAGTTTCTTGAAAGTGACAGCCCATGTCTTATTCAACTGTGAATTCCCAGAATATAAAACATGCTGAATTAAGTTTTGTTGAATTGAACTAAATTTAATTACTGGATCCATAAGGGAGAAGATCCCAACAATACTCCTTTAAAGGCAGCCACCCTTCTTGCATCTAACGTATTTCAGAGTAGCTAGGCTCTTCTGGTGAGTATATTCTGGACTGAGTCCATTTGCCACCACTTCCACCAACATCAGTCTGATGAATCAGCCTCTTGAGGTAACTGGTAAGAAACCAATGTCCTTTATTTCAAAGGCTCCTGCTTTCCACTGCCCATTTTTCCTCCTCCCACTTTACATACACACCTGTAATCCCCCCACACTGTGCATAGGGACTGATTCACTAGATGATCCAGAAGTAGACTTCTAAGCATATTCTTCTGGACAACCTAAGAACAAAGTAACCAACAAATTTTTATTAAAAGGCTTTTTTCCAGATCAATGTGGAAGTTCATATAAGAGTGAATTAATAAACTGAAAACTAAGAAAGGGGGATGAGATGGGAAGGAAAGAGAAATTGCCATTAACACTGTCTCCTTTTCTTCTCTGTCCAACTGGGTTTTAGCCCTGTTGAGGCTCAGCCAGTGTACCTTTGGCCTTAACCATCACTGTCCTGGGCTCTCTGTCCTTGCATTGTTTTCATTTTACAGGGATTTGGGGAAAGGAGAGTTAGATAAAAGTATGCTTAAAAAAAACATGTGGAGTCCCTTACCTTTGAATAATCAAGCAATTGGCCTTTTAGGACTTTGTCTTCCTCAGCACTCTGAACCAAAATGATTCTGTAAATAAAAACTGTTCAGTGTTAGGACAGGCTCACTTTCATGGAGGTCCTCCCCAAAGGTTTTAGGCAACAGATACTTATCTTGTGATTCTCTTTCTATTCAACCAGCTGTAAGTTTTTAAACCCTTGAAGCACTAAATATGTTGGTTCTAACTCACCTAGGAAGATCAGGAAGAAAGAAAAAAAAAGGACTTGGCCTTCAAATCTTCAGAAGAGAATTTAATGACAGGTTCAGCCTGTTTAATGACAGGCCCAGTACCACACCTCTGTTTTATTATGTTTCTTTATTGTTGCATAACTTTCCTTTATTACTCATGATAAACAAAAATCAAACACTTGCCAAGATAGTTTTAAATAGGTAAGAGTGCAAACAAAGATATACTGTACAAATATGAAACTGGGATCGCAGATTGTTAAAGCATATATTTTTTGTTTTCTATGTGCCAGATCTTTACTCTCAATCTTTGTTTTGTTTTAGGATTATATCCATAATTCAAGGATTTAAACAAGAAGAATTAAAAGTCGCACGTAAAGCAGGGTTCTCGGGATTTTTCAATATTTTATGGTTGATTCAAATAAGAATTTTTGAAATTGCTTAAAATTTGCTTCCAAAATTGCTTAGGTTGATACAAGATGTGCAAGTTGGGAAGTTCCAGTGCTGCTTGGGATGAATTTTTACTCGCCTAACAGATGCAGAGTGGCCTCATTTCAGACACGGAGCTATTTTCAGTGCCTTTCTCTCAGCGACTAACGTCTTTAGAATGAAACCAGCTGGCCCCTGCTCTGTACGCTGGGGTTTAGGAGCTGACGGCAGCGAGTCAACGTTTCCAAATCTAAGCCTTGGGTTTACCACACACTCAGCGAACAGCGCAGCCATCGCTCCAGGAAGGTCCCTGGCCAGTCTATGGCGCATGCGTCCTAGTACCTTTGGGCGGGCTCCCCACGCCCTAGACCCAGGGGCCTGTGACGTAATGGCGGCTGTGGGGCGGGGCCTTCCGGCTAGTCGGTACACGCTCGGGCTAACAAGAGGCGGAGCCTGAGAGGGCGGTGTGAGGCCGGGTCCCAGGCAATCTGAAAACGGAATTCTTTCCCAGCCGGCTCCCCACTCTGCTAGAGTAAGGCCCGGCAGTGAGGACTCTGCGACACCTCTGCACTCTGCAGCCTTGAGCTTGGCTGCAGCAGCGCGAGACTTTTCCCCTGTTTTTTCCCACGAGAAAGCCAGGCGAATCCTCTGCTTCTCAGGAGACAGGAAAATCCTGGAGCTAACCACGGGCAGCTCGGCCATTGCGCTGACCCCCAAGGCGCAGAAGGACGGCGAGAGGGAACCTCAGCGGTCCCCTAGAGACAGGAGTGTGCGCCGGATTGGGGTGGGAAAGAAGGGAGGAGTGTCACGGAGTTTACGGTCAGCAGTGGATGATCCCGGCCCCTCAGTGCCTGGGGGCCGCGAAATGCGCGAGGAGAACAAGGGTATGTTCAGTGGTGATGGCAGCGATGCGGGCCTGGCCAACGCCGCAGCGCGGGGGCAAGTGGAGAAGGTGCAGCAGCTCCTGGAAGCGGGCGCGGATCCCAACGGAATCAACCGCTTCGGAAGAAGGGCGATCCAGGTAACGGGGCCCTGCCGGCAGGGGGCGCAGGAACGCGGAGCACGGCCTCCCACCCTCTGGGCTGAGACGAATGTCGCCGGCGTAACTTCGGCAGCCGTCTCTCGGGTTGGAGGTGTGGAGCCCAGGCGTAAAACAAGTTTATACTTAGCTAAAATTTTGAAGTGTACTTCAGTTTGGTTTTCTTTTCATGGTAGGAAAATAAAATTTTTTTGCCATCTCATGATCGGAGATTTAAATAATAGATCCAATTAGAGAGGAAGGGGGAAAAGGAAAGGTTATTTGGGGAGAACTATTTTTTCTACTTTCAACGATGAAGTAAATTAAAATCTACACAATGCGAAGTAGATTTAAGGTAGTTCCTCTACAGACTCAAAGTACAATGAAAAAACTTCAAGGGAAACTTTCAAGCCTCTGTATGGAATTTTTGTATTCTTTCCTAATAGAGACGAATTGAGTTCAAAGGTATGAGACTGGATTTCTCCACTACAGTACTTAATTTCTTTTATTTTATGTTAGCAGTGTCTCTTGAGTGATGCATAAGATTTTTTTTAATGCTTCTATAGTTTATTATCATACTAAATACTTGGATTAAAAATATCTGCAGAAATTTATGTTATCTTTAAAAGGAAAAAGATCTTCATAACGTCTCCCCTTTAAAAGTATTTAAGTATTTTTTAATCCTTTAAAATCTAAGATAATGTCTTTGTACTTTACTGTTTACTATTATGGTCATATTCAGTATTCATCTCATTGTTACCCTCTATAACTAAGCTAATATTTTAAAATCTTGTTAATGGTATAGTTTTTAAGAAAATAAATGTTAATTTCTTTTGAATTCTTACAAAAGTGGTATAACAAAGAAGGGATTTTTGAAAGCAGCAAAAACATTGTAAAGTAATATTGATATTCAAAAAATTCTATTAAGTACAAAAACATTATTTCTTATAATTTTGATTCACTGTTTTCTTAAATACTAAGGACTACCTTTTTTTTCTATTTTGGTGTATAATACCCTTTATATCACTAATAGAAATAACTTTTGGTTATGATAAGTTACTTATGGTTATGGTTATCATGATGTTTAGGGGAAGAAATTAGTATTTCTAATATTCATGAAACAAGCAAACAAAACTAGAGGTATACTGCCTTTAAACTACATGGTACCTTTTAAAGCACATAAACCCACAAGAACAAAGTAACTCCATGTTGAACATTTAATTCAATCAAAATTTTTTATTGTTAACCAAAAGCAAAATACCAAAGCATATGCTTGCATGATGCACATGTAACAAATGGCCTTTATAAGATTACTCTTTTAAAACATTATTTTTCTAAAGTTAAGCACCATTCTGATTTGACTGCTAATATCTAAACTCTTCATATAGCAAAATATTTGCTATTTAACATAAAATCTTAGTAATTATAAAATCCTGTACATTGTGAACATAGTGTTAATTTTACATGTTACATTATATGTAACATTAACATAACAGGTAAAATTAAATGTTTTAGTATAACATTAATTTAAAATAGTAAAATGGTCAATTATTTAAAACAAAGCATTTGTTTTCATCATTTTGTAAAGTCATTGCATGTGACTTAATTTACTTTTCCCCTTCTGATCTCCATCTTTGCCTCAAATCATGACTATCACCCTTTATGAGCACAGACACATACCATAAACACAAAAGCCTTCCGCAGATTTGCTCCGAGAACAAAGAAATCCTTTTTAAGAAACTTGTTTATTTTCTCCCTAAAGTATACTCCTGACCTTTTTTTTAGAAAAATCAGTTGACTAATTTTTAAATCTGGATTATAGCAGGGGAAGGAGCAGGGAAAAAATAACACTTAAACTTCACTCCGCTCCATAAATCATTTAACAAAATAGATTCCAGTGTTCCCATGGAAATCAAGAACTTCTACAAGGACAATGATCACTTTAGCATCAGCTCTTTCTTCTCTCTGCATGTTTGAAAATAAATTAAATTTTAATTTGTGTAAACGAAGAGAAACCAGCAGCCAGATGCTTGTACCCTCTACATTGGGTGAATACGTCACAAATAGGTACTTAAAATGTCTCTACCTCTGAGCACCAGATGGCTGGCTTCACAAATACCTCCACGCCTAGCCCTGACCACTCTGCTCTCTCCGCAGGTCATGATGATGGGCAGCGTCCGAGTGGCGGAACTGCTGCTGCTCCACGGTGCAGAGCCCAACTGCGCAGACCCCACCACCCTCACCCGACCTGTGCACGACGCGGCCCGGGAGGGCTTCTTGGACACGCTGGTGGTGCTGCACCGGGCGGGAGCGCGGCTGGATGTGCGCGACGCCTGGGGCCGCCTGCCGGTGGACCTGGCTGAGGAAGGAGGCCACTTCGCTGTGGCAGCGTACCTGCGTATGGTCGCAGGAGACTGAAAGAGGGTTCACTCAGCCGCCCGCCATGCTTATTTTCTCCCCAGTTCCCACCCTCACCTACTGCAATGAAGACTGCAAATGTGGAACGTCCGGAAAGCTTGCTGAACCCCCAGAGCAACTCCACTCTCTGGCGGAAGGATGAGCCAACTGGGAGTAAGTTTATAGACATTTTTTCTTAATCTGGATTTAGCTCTTTGCACTCACGGCGAAGCCAAACACAAAGAGGTGGATTTCCTACAATGTTAAGGAGTGTGTGAAGTTCCAGGTGTAGTTCACTCTTGAGAGTTTTCTGATAGACAATGCTGGAGTGGCGGGCGAGTAGGAGGAGTGGGTGACCTGTAACGTTCTCTCTACTGACTGCAGAGCAGCTCCGGGTAAATCCAGGCTTCGGTATTAGGTCCTGGAGCAAAGACGGAAAACCTAAAGGCTGAGGCTCCGATGGACAAAGGTCGTGGTGGGCTTCAGTAGGTGCCCATTGCTTATTCTTCCTGTAGAGTGCTCCGCAAACTCCCTGCAAAATGTTAAGTCCCTGGAAGCCCTAAGGGCTCACCTTCACCAAATAGCAGAGTGGGCACAGAGGATGCGGAAGCTACGGAAGATCTGCCTCATGTCCTAAAATCTCTGATCATGACGTTGCACGGCAGCTCTGGAAGATGGGCTCTGGTTCTAATTCCACTGAGGGGAGATGCCCTCGGTGTTCTGGATGCCACCAGAGTCAGAACAGCGCACAGGACGAGTGCATTGCACTGAGAGCAATTGTACCGGTTAACTGTAACATTTTGCTTTATCTATCACCAATAAGATACAGAAATCCCCCTATGAATTGCTACTTACAAAGATTTCAAGATGTTTTGTACTTTTGAGTTGTTCTTCAGTTAACAGCCTCATTTAATGTGGAAACTTTAAATAACAAAGTAACTCATGTCCTTTCTGTAAAGAGAGGAAGAAGAAGAACTACAGCTTCTTCAGGGAAGCTATGACACCACAGCAAGCTATAACTCTGTGGCAAACTCAGTACAAACAGCCTAGATTGCTTTCATCCTTTATTTATTTATACGTTAATTTTTCTGATGGTTTCTTTATAGAGTATCTCAGGGGATCAAACTATGAAATAGTCCAAATGTCTTTGAGAAGGTAGATGCACTTATCCCATAAATTATCTTGGGATATTTCTCAAGGGTTGCTGAAAAATTAGGTTGAGTATAAAATTGTGGAAAATTTGCAATAAAGGCTTGTAGAATATCTTAACATCTGCAGAATTAAAGGTGCACTGCTTTGGGATTTAATTTCCAGTATTGATTTATTCATTATATCGTTGGAACAACTGATAATTTCACCATTTTAATAAAGAATTAACAGGAGAGACTGAACTCCAAAGTGTGGATAATTTGGCTTAAACATGTATATTCATGGATTTACCACTACAAAGAAATCTTAAAGTTTCAAAAGGGATTCCCTTCTCTTAACCTTTGTATAATTGTTGATAACAAATACCAACAATTTATGAAAACTGCATACATATGCCATAAAAAAAACATGAGATGTATATATTTTATGCTCCTAAGTGTCCATTCCACTATGTACAGAAGATGCCAAAAAATATATATACATTTTTAAGTGACTATGTATTATTTTTTGAAGTAGAATTGAAGGTACTCTTACTAGTCAGCGCCTAGACATGCTACACACACCCACTTTGCCTGCAATTCATACACTTTTAAGGAATGATGTATTTTACTTCCAATAAGATCTCTTCACATGTGTCTTTATTTTTGTGGTACCCTGTATACATTTAAAGCAAGAAGAGGGAAGAGAAAAAAGAGACTTATGAAAAGGGGTGCCTTTCAGCTTAATGAACAAATCTTTACTTTTCTCTCAATTCCTATTCAAATATGTATCATGAGGTAAAGTTAATTGAGAATCAGAGCCTATCTTTTTTTTTTTTTTTTGCAGTTTTTGGCCAGGGCTGGGTTTGAACCTGCCACCTCCAGCAAATGGGGATGGTGCCTTACTCCTTTGAGCCACAGGCGCTGCCATCAGAGCCTATCTTAATGGGGAAGAGATGTGATTATTGACACATAATTTTGTGCCAGGCATACTTTAAAATATGTTTCTTCATTTAACACTTAAAACCGAAATATAAGTACTGTTTCCCAGATAAGGAGAAGAGGCAGAGAAATATTGAATAACTTGCCAGAGGTCACAAGATATTCATTCCATGGATGCATAAAGTAAGTTCATATGGCTCCAAAGTTTGTAATTGGATAAACATCTTATCCTTTCATCCTCCAAAATCATTAATAAATACACATGAACACAACTAATTTTTTGTTTTAGAAAAGCAGAAATATACAATAATCTCCCTTATAAGTTCGTAGGGTGGCTTTTCTTTAACATCTATTAAATATAAAAAGATTATTTAAAATCTATTTTTAAATGTCAACAATAGAATAGCCCCAAAAGAAACACCTATAAAAACCAAAACTTTTGGAACAAAGATAATGGAACCCCCATTTTCACATCATTAATTCTGTTTGCTCTGCTTTTGGTAGAGCAAATTAAGCCACAAGAATAAGACGGATAAGGACAGAAAATGCCATCCTAATTATTACTTAAACATTCAAATCATTATTGGCTACAAGAATAATACTTTTAAAATTAATACTACTTTACAAATACTAGGAAACATTCTGTACAAAAGAAGTCAATTGGTAACATTGAATTTCCCATTTGATTCATAAAATCCCTTCATTTGTCCTCTATTTCTTAAGTTTTAAGAAATTTATTAGCTGCACAAGACTGAGCCATGAAAAATGATAATATTTTGAAATACACATGAAATGAATGTTACTTCATTCATAATTTTGAAAAATTGTAGAATCTCTCCTAATGACAATCTGATATTAAAGGAAACTAAAACAAGAAAATGTGATTGTGAATTCCACAATACTGTATTTACTACATTGGTTTGGGGGCTATTTATTTCTTTGATATAAAGCAAAGCCAAGGCTCGGTTCCTGTGGCTCAACAGGTTAAGGCGCCAGCCACGTTCACCTGAGCTGGAGGTTTGAATCCAGCCTGGGCCCGCCAAACAACAATGACGGCTGCAACCAAAAAATAGCCGGGCGTTGTGGCAGGCGCCTGTAATCCCAGCTACTTGGGAGGCAGAGGCAGGAGACTTGCTTGAGCCAAGGAATTGGAGGTTGCTGTGAGCTGTAATGTCACAGCACTCTATCCAGGGTGACAGCTTGAGGCTCTGTCTCCAAAAAAAAAAAAAAAGCAAAGACAAAATGACAAAATTAATTACACCTGATTGTACTAAAATGGAAACTTATTAATGACATGCAAAAGTTAGTTTTCAAAACAACCTGGCAGACAGGTTGGCTATAGTATTTTATCAAAAGCACAAGGAAATACACACATACTTTTAAATTTATAAAGGATTTCACTTTAACAGATACATGCAAGAAAATATGTAGTTACTTATAGGCATGAGTCTTGCTTCTGGATCCATTGTGAAATTACATAAAATTAAATATTCCTATTTCTCCATCAAAGCCTAAAACATTATCAAAGTTTGTACAAATTCTACTGCCTGACCTTTATTCCAAGATCTGGCTGGACGTTAAATAAATTAAGAAATTTAATCTATTCATTTTGTCTCATCTTTATACTTCCTTTTTTTAGCTAAGTGTATAGGTCTTTTTAAGGATAATTTGCCATGAAAGCAAAATCTATTTAAAATTTCATGTTCTCTAATAGTTAAAATTAGAAATTTCAGAACTAAATAATGAAATTGGTTCAGAAGTAGAACTAGATTCCTAAAACTGCAAACACTTTTGGGAAAATGTGCACTTAGGAATGCTTTTATATTTTATTCCCTATTAGGGCAAACTTAATAGTATCCAGGACCAAACAATTATCACAGAAAGGTAGGAATGACCTTTAGCAAGATTCTGTAGAACCCTTCCTTTACCAGAAATACTGAAAACAAGTTGTATATTAGTATGTAATTGTCAATTAGTGTTTTTTATTGCTTTTATAATTATTTCTGAATTATTTCAATAAGTGAAAGATATGCTCATTTTCCCTTTATTCTTTATCAGAGTCTGATTAGTTTTAAGTAGGGCATAATTTGCACAATGTTCAATACACTGCTGTTCTATCAAAAGCAGAGCAAGTACAATTAATGATCTGCCAAACCTATAAGAATTCTCTGAAGAAGTATACTTGGGGACTGCTTTCTGGGTCAAATGCAAAAGCCACTGTCGTGTAAAGTACAGTCAAGTCTGCTCTCATGTTTTACATCACTATCTATAACAAAATGTTGACATGCTTACTAGATTTTCTATACTATCTGTTTAGTTATTTGGTGAAAATGAATTTCTTAGGTTGGTGTAGTTTCAGTGTTCAATTTTAAGCTACAATAGATAACATAATCACATATATAGAAAATAAGAAAAATGTAATTTTAGAAAGCAATTAAAGGAGCAACAATTTAATATATTGGACATATTCTATGTCTTCTCCTGTTCTATGTATAACCCTAAGAAAGAGGAAATGAAGAAAAGAGAAACAGACTTGATAGAAGACCTGAGTTCCCATATTGGTTCTTTCGCTAATTCAGTGTATCAATTTGGGGTCATATAACTTGGATTAGTCTCAATTTTCTTCATCTATAAAAGTAGGAGTTGGACTACATTTCTAAGTTCCCTGCTGCCACTGAAGTTATATATCTTTATGAATTGGTTGTATGCATGACTGTAGTGGAGTCCTATACTAGTAAATATTTTGCCATTAGTAAATATTTTGCATAGTATGAGTGAGGTAAAAATGATAGAGAGGAATGAAGGGGGTAAAGAAACTTATTTAAAAATTCTGGAGCCCTGGGAGAGGGGGGTCTTTATATGTATTACCTCTACCAGTTCATGGGAAAATTACAAAGTTTTTTGTGTTTTGGTTTGGTTTTATTTTTGTTGTTTCTTTTTGAGACAGTCTCACTCTGACTCTGTTGCCAAACCAATCTCTGCACTCACTCACTCTGGGTTGAGTGCTGTGGCATCATCATAGGTCACAGCAACCTCAAGCCCTCTTGAGCTCAAGCAATCCTCTTACCTCAGCTTCACAAAAACCTGGAACGACAGGTACCCACCACAAGACCTGTCTAGTTTTTCTGTTTTTAGTAGAGATGGGGGTCTCAATCTTGCTCAAGCTGGTCTTCAACCCCCAAGCTCAAGTAATCCACCTGCCTGCCTCGGCCTCGCAGAGTGCTAGGATTACTGGCATGAATCGTCACAGCTGGCCTACAGATAAGTTTCAGAGAAGGACAGAAAGGTGCCTCTGCAAAACAAGTACTTAGTTTAATTTTTAAGGTCTTTCCCACTTCATCTTACTTCTGACTTTTACTGTTGACTTTTTGCATTTTCTAACATCACACACAACCACTGGAACAATTACCTTCTTAAAGAGAGCAAAATAGCTTCAGTAAATTTATAAAATATTGCTAAAGTAGGTATTCACAAACTAACATAAGTACTCTGAAGGGGGGGAAAGTAGTTTTTATATGAGCATATAACATGACTTTCTGACCTAACTGGGGTTAGTGTAGGGAGTTAGAACCAATAAAAAAAGGTGGAAATTTTGTCAGGAACAAAGTACAAAGTAAAAGAAACTAAAATATGAAAGAAACCAGAGGCTGAGTAATTCTCTGTATCTGTAGTGAATTTTACAGACCCAGTCTTAAGGATCTAGTACTTAAGAAACAGAAAATGTTACAACAGACTTTACATCAAAACTTTAAAGCTGGCTCAGCACCCATAGCACAGTGGTTATAGCACCAGTCACATACACCAAGGCTGGTGGTTCAAACCCAACCCAGGCCAGCTAAAACAACAATGACAACTGCAACAAAAAATAGCTGGGCATTGTGGTAGTCCCAGCTACTTGGGAAACTGAGGCAAAAGAATTGCTTAAGCCCAAGAGTTTGAGGTTGCTATGAGCTGTGACACCACAGCACTCTATCAACAGTGACAAAGTGAGACTCTGTCTCAAAAAAAAAAAAACTTTAAGGCCAATTAGTGACTAAACCATGCCTAATTTTCCTTTCATATTTGGCCTCCTCCCCAAATGCATAACTTTCTATTTACTCTCTCGTTAATTCTCGCTATTATGATATGGTTTATGATAGTGAGAATTATGATATGGTTTGGCCTACTCCTTCTGAATCCTATCTCGTGTGGCCTCTGGATCTCCATTCCATTTTAAACAAACTCCCATCTACCTTATATCTTCAAAAATTTCTCCATCTTCATTGTCTTGGCTGAAAACTGAGTCTTCCTCAAAATTCAATTCTACTTTCTTCCACACCAGATACTAGGTATTGAGCTATAGATAACAAAGACAAGTTAAGATCTGGAATGAATGTCTGGTGCTTAGGTAGTTTTCAACAGTCCAAATAAACCAAAATTTGAAGGATTATCCATTGTTCTTCATGTTTCTCTCTTAGTGTACGTATGATAACTACATTTTGCTTTTTAATCTAATTAAGCTACAGGGTCAGTATATGTTACATATTTTATGTTTATAAGAGATAATAGAGGAACATAAAACAAAAATGTATTCTGTTCATAAACCCACAGACAGGTCAGCAGATTATTAACACATCACATGGCGTTTTCTTCTGAAGGATGACTAGTGGAAAGATTTATATAAAATAGCTCCTTATTCCATCTCTAATTCATGACTGTCTAAGCTTTACTACTTTTGCTAGGGCATATTCCCGGTATCCCTTGCCAAGGTACCACCTACAGTCATAAGCTACACTCTTAACTAAAAACTATTTGATCATCCTCTACTACTCTCTAATTTCTGGACTGCCTTTGATATTTAGAGTTATTGCAATAAGCCTATTCCAAAATTATACAGTGCCTTCTCATCTGTTTAAATCTCACCATACACAGAAAAGGTCATTACCTTTCCATGGAAAAATTCAGTAGCACTTAATTCTATATTTGCCCACCAGGTACTTCTTATACCTATGCAAGGGTAGTGTTGACCCCAATAGTCACTTGTGGGCCACAGGTTTAAAACTACTACTACTTGAGGGGATTGGTTGTCAACCCTGGCTTCATATCAGAATCACCCATGGAGATGTTTTAAAATTCAGATTTAATGATCAGCTACAGGTCTACAAAACTAGAATCTCTAGGTTTTAGCCTCCAAATTTCTGTAGTTGTTACTTTAATAATCCTTGCTCAAACAAGGATTTTGAAACACTGGAAAAAGCAAAAATTAGTAAGTAAAAATTTGAAATCTCCCCACCCACTTTCTCCATACACAAGAGTGATCATTATCAAAAATATTTTAATTATCCTTCCCAAAATATAGGTACACATAATTGTAAACATCTTTCCCCCAGCACACACATTTGGAAAACACAAATGGGATCCTCCTTTTCTATTACTTGCATTTTAAAATCTTTAATTAGGGATGTTCATTGAGAACTTTTATTATCAGTGCACATGGATATACTTCATTTTTATGGCTGCATGGTTTCCCATAATTTTAAAAAAGTGGACTCTCATCACATAGTTTCCTTTTCTCTTTTCTGCATTTTTTCTACTACATATTGTTATAAAAAAACCATTTTTGCATACTGATAAAGTGATCTGTAGCAATTTATAATAGTGAAATTGCTGCAGTTAAAGGTATACAGGAGTACAGGATTAGAGTTGTTGCGTCAAGTATATACATATATACAAATGTAAAATATGTATTTCTATCCATATTTACATACTATCATGTAACTTGTATATACATACATAGTTTCATACATTATTTGTGTGTCTATCTTTGCATACTGATGAGTCAAAGGGTACACACATGCACATACAATTTTGATCGATACTGTGAAGTTGCCATCCAAAAGAGTTACACCAAGTTTTAACAGTATGTAAGAATGGTATTATCTCTGGACAACTTTGCCAGTGTTATCACTCATTTTTTCTTTTGCCATAGTTGTAGTTATATGTCATTGTTTCTGTTTTCCTTTTTTTAGTAAAATTACTTTTTATTCTACATTTTGATCATTTGTATACACTCTACTAAAAACTGCCTGTTATATTCTGTATACCTTTTTCTTCTGAGTTATTTTACTGCTTTATATATTTCTGTATTCTAGAAATTAATCTTTTGTTGCATATAATCAAATATACATATTTTTTGAGACAGAGTCTGTTAACTTCACTAGCATAATGGCATTATGCTTACTGCAACTGCAAACTCCTGAGCTCAAGTTTTCCTCCAGCCTCAGGCTCCCAATTTAGCTGGGACTACAGGCCCAAGCTGCCGTATCAGGTAATTTTTTTCTTTTATTCTTCTTTTTTTTTCTTTTCTTTTTTTTTTTCTTTTAGTAGAGATAGATGTGATCTCACTCTTGCTCAAGGAGGCCTAAATTCTGAGATCAAGCTATCCTCCAGTCTCACCTCCCAGAGTGCTAGGATTACAGACATAAGCCACCAGGCTTCTTTGTTATTTAATCACCAATCTCCCTTTCACATTTTCTTCATAATCAATTGGATATAAATAAATGTTCTAAAATCTTACGAAGTCTTTTGTGTTATGCCTTTGAGGTTTTTTAGTTTGAGCATATGCAACATCAAATTATTTCCTGGGTCTCCAGCCTGCTACCCTACCTTGGAAATTAGCTACTTGCTAGTTCCCACTATCTCCCAAGCCAATTCCTTAAAATAAATCAGTCAAGTCTCTCTTTCAATCATGCATTTATGTGTGTGTATGTTGAGTATATATTTATATACACAGTCATGCAGCATATATGTGTTTATATATATACAGAGTCATTTACTACATAGCAATGCTTTGGTCAACTAGGGATCATATATACTACACTGTTCCCACAAGATTATAATGGAGCTATAAACTTCCTGTCACCTAGTGATATCATAGCCAACTCAGTAGCACAATATATTACCTTTCTATGTTTACATATATTTAGATATTTGTGACAAATACCATTGGATCACAGCTGCCTACACTATTCAGTACAGTAATATTCTGTAAAGGTTTGAAGTCTAGGATCATTAGACTTTACCCTATAGCCTAGGTGTGTAGTAGACCTTACCATCTAGGTTTGTGTAAATACACTCTATGATGTCCACTTGAGGAGAAAATCACCTAGCAATCCATTTTTCAGAACATATCCTCACCATTAAGCAACCTATGACTGTGTGTATTTGTAAATATATATTTAACTACATACTATTTGTAGATACACATATATATAGACACACACCTCTATTGGTTCTATTTTCCTGGAAAACTAATATAGATAACAATTTCAACAGATGTGTAATAAGGACCTTTCCTCCTCACCCCACCATGGTTTATTGCCACAGCTAATCACACTGACTAGGTCCAAGAAGCCCTCCACTTCCTCCAGTCCTTCACCATCTTTAAATTATACTGGTATCAGGCGTCATTTTTCTTTAGGATGCTTTCTTTGAACTACCCCCTCCCATCATCATCCCTGTCTCTGTAGGCCATAAAAACAAATGCCTTCATTACCAGTCTCTCTCTTCCATGAGGTTCTTGGGGGGGAGGGAGGTCGCTGGGGGGGGGGGGGTTGGTCAAAGGAGCAGAACAAGACAGAAAAGGATCAGGTTCCCCTGTAACTTACATTCTACCATGAGACACAAATACAACAAACATATAAGCAAATACACACTTATTCCCATATGCTAAATGCTATAAGGAAGAAAAAGTATGACGGTGCTTGAAAAGAGACGCATTTCTGAGGGTGAGGGGTACATGAGAAGAGATTTGAAGGGGAAGGAGCCCACCTTGATAAGAGCAAAGAAAAACATTCAGTCTTGACTAACAGGTGGTGACCAGTCCCAGCACCCAGTATCGGTGCTCAATCAATTCTGAGCTAACCCTACTAGAGAGGGTGCATTTGTGAAGATCTCGATGTATTAGAGAGGCTACTTGAAGAATAATCAGTAAACCTCACCTCATCCATCTTCTCCCTGGAGTGTGGACTGAGGGTCGGAGGCAACGTCACGTTGCGGGAGGGGGTGTAGGGGAAGCATCCTGCGGCTCCTCTCGGTTATGGCACCGGCACCGTAGCTTGGTCGATCCAGCCCTCACTTTCCTCCGTAAAAGGAAGGGCTAGGCCCTGCCGACTCACGCTGAGGTCTCTCTTCTTCAGCCAGGCCACTAAGCCCATGCACTTGAGTGAGAAGTCCCTGGGAAGCGGCCACATTAGCAGGCTCCGAGAGCTGGGCCTAGTCCCAGTTCCTCTCGCCTACGCCCAGCCCCGCGACTCCAAGCCGCAAGGCTCTGGACAGATGCAGACAGACGGCATACTCCGGGGGTCCGGGTGGCTGGGCTCGACTTTTCGCCGTCGGAGAGCCGGCGAGCCCGCGCCCGACCTGGGCCGCGATCTGGGACCCGCTGCTCCGTGCGCTCCGGCCGCCGCTGTGTCCTCTACTCACCATCCTTTCGGTTACTCCTTCCTTTCCTCCCCCGCTTTTCCAGTTCTGAGACAGGACCGCTTTCACTGTCTCCGAGCTGGAGAGAAAAGCGGCAGAGTGTCTAGAAAGAAAGGATTAGTGATGTGGAAGAAAAGAGCGAGAGGCAGGAGCCGGGTGAAAACTCGCTGAGCGAAGGGCGTGCGAGTTCCCTCCCGCGGCCGAGCGGAGGCGGCTTCGGACCGCGGCGGGACGGAGAACCCGCTAAAGGTGGGAGACCCGGGCCCGCGGGGAGCGGCCCAAGCGGGAGGGGAGCGCCGCGAGAGGAGGAAAAGGAGGAAGTGCTCAGATGCTCCTCTGTGTCGATTTCTCTGTGTGGAGATTGAAATCGAAAATAAAAATGGCCCAGATGAAGCGGACTCGGCGCTAACCCACGCCGCGCGCGTTCGGCCGGTGGGAGCTGGGGGAAGGAGTGCCGAGTGGCAGCGGGGACCTGCGGGGTCCGCTCCGCCTACCTGCCCCGCCGCCCAGCCTGCAGCTCCGACAGCACCAACGCCATGCAGTGTCCAGATGTCAAAAGCGGCTGCGTGCAGCGGTTTTGTTTAATTCTGTTTGTTTTCCAAATTTAGAAGCGGAGCAGCCCCTTCTTTCAAAACTGGCGTTCGATCTCCAGATTAATGCATAGAGCAATGAGATGACTTTTCATTTCTCTCTTCTTTCTTCCTTTCTTTTCTCTCTTTTAAATAATTCAGATTGAAGAGAGAGAAGGCTTGAGACGAGCGGAGCGCGGCGGTTCCTGGTTAGGGCCGGGTCAGGTGACTGATGTAGCGAGGGGGCGGGCTGCTCGGGATGCGTTCCGCCGTCCGGTCCTTGCGGACTCGCCCGCCGCGTGGGGCGCCCGAGCGGGTAGTGGGACGGGGGGGGGCGGTGGGGGGGTCGCGGACAGGGCGGGAAAACGACGGTAGGCGGGAGGGAGAGGAACCCGGGTTGCGCGCGCCTCCCTTCGGGCGCCTCAGGCTGCCTTCCCGCGCGCGCAGGGGACGGAACGGGAGGTCGGGGGGGGGGGGAGGGGGGAGGGGGCGCGCGCGCAGGGAAGGCGGCTGCGCGCCTGCAGGGCGGAGATGGGCGGGGGGCGGGGGGCGGCGCGTGGGTCCCAGTCTGCAATTGGGGGACAGGGGCGGCGCTGCTTACCTCTGGTGCCAAAGGGCAGTGCAGAGGCTGCGGAGCCCTCGGTGGTGGTGGTTGCGAGAGCATGGTGCGCAGGTTCTTGGTGACCGTCCGGATTCGGCGCCGGTGCGGCCCACAGCGAGTGCGTGTTTTCGTGGTGCACATCTCGCGGCCCGCGGGTGAGTGGGCAGCGCCGAGTTTGCGGGCCGCTGCGGCCCTCGTGCTGATGCTATTGAGGAGCCAGCGCAGAGGGCAGCAGCCGCATCCTGGAAGACCAGGTAGGAAAGGCCCTGGAAAAGTCCCGGGTGCAATGGGCGCTTGGATTTTTTTTTTTTTTTTTTGGCGTGATTTCATAACCAGATAAATCATCTCGGGTCGAGGCGAGGAGGAGGTTATGGGAGAGGAGGCTGTTCCCCCATTCGTATTACAGTTAGACATGTGGTTCTGCCAATATGCCCATTGTGCCTGGAGCCACCTTTACACACCTCTTCAACCCGTGGAACTCTGAGGTGAACCGAAAGCTTCTAAACCTACCCTAGCAGTCAAAGTGAGTGACTCTTGAATTTCCTGGGTGGGTTGCAAACACGTACACTCGTAGGTAAGCTGTATCTCTAGTGCACTTTGTTTCGCCCTCGGGGGAATTAGTGGTAAAGCCTTAGTTTCCCGGAGGCGGCCTTCTTTTCTCCCCAGCGTCCTGGCTGGGTCATCTCTCACACCTTTCAGGAGAGTGGAGGACAGGCCAGAGTAGAGGCTTGCACGTAGCCCCTTCCTGAAATACTAACCATGATTGGAGGATTAGTAATTGCTAAAGAGCCAACACTTGCTTATTGAGCTTTTTACAGCCAGTAGGGAGATGGGCTTTCTTTATGAGGGCCTTCGAGATTTTGAAACTGCTCAGGATGATCCTGATATATTTAGCAGATAATGGAACTACAGTGCTGACCCTGAGAAATCACAACTGATCATATTTTAATCAAATCAGACTACAGTTAATACAACTTTAAAATGAGGCCTACTTATTATAAAATAAATTTAGAGGTAATTTGTCCTCACATCAGATAAATCTTTACACAGCTGGTGTAATTTCCTACCACCTGGCAAATAAAAAATATATATGTAGCTGCCTCATACAGAATGCTAGTTAGAACTTGGATAGTAAGTCTAAAAGTAATTTAGTGAGGCTTCATGTTTACGATCCTCCTTGAAGGATCACTTCTCAGGGAGTATATAGCTTCAAAAGGCAAAGGTGGACAGAGGGGAAATTATATTTTTAATTGCAATATTCATGTCCTTTTGACATGGAAATGTAAATTGCTTAAAACGAACAGTGTATAATTTAGTGCCTCAATTTCTATTAGCAAAAATTTACGATCTGTAGGATATATACACATTTTGTCTTTTATTTTTATGTGATGGAGCTGTTTTAAAAACAAAACAAACAAACAAAAAAATGCTTGTAGGCCAGGTGCAGTGGCTCACGCCTGTAATCCTAGCACTCTGGGAGGCCGAGGCTGGCGGATTTGCCCTCACAAGTTTGACATCAACCTCACCAAGTGTGAGACCCCATCTCTAAAAAATAGCCATGCGCCTATAGTCCCAGCTACTTGGGAGGCTGACACAAGAGAATTGCTTCCGCCCAAGAGTTGGAGGTTGCTGTGAACTAAGATGCCAGGACACTCTACTGAGGACGACAAAGTGAGATTCTGTCTCAAAAAAAAAAAAAGAAAGAAAGAAAAAACGCTTGTAAGGGATTTCATGGCCTATTCAAGGGATCTAACTTTAGTTCATTTCAAACTATTAACAAGATGCTGTTTTTCTAAAATGGCTATTTACATTGTAGCAGAAAGTCAAAAGAATGTGATGGCATGGAGCCTAAAAATTTCCATATCGTAGCAGTCAGGGTTTTCAAGATGTTATTTTGTAGGAAAATGTGAGGTATTTTTTATAAGTGTGATGTTGTTTTTTTATTTTATTTATTTATTTATTTTTTATTGAATCATAGCTGAGTATATTAGTGCAATCAAGGGGGTACAATGTGCTGGTTTCATATACAATCTGAAATATTTTCATCAAACTGTTTAACATAGTTTTCTTAGTTATTGTATGAAGACATTTGTATTCTGCGTTTAGTAAGTTTCGCCTGTACCCTTTTAAGATGCACCATAGGTGTGGCCCCACCAATTACCTTTTCTCCACCCATCCTCCCTATAAGTGTGATTTTAAATATTCTTTCCTTGGAATTTAATAAACTAGAAAATAACTATAAAACTATAAATATAAACATAAAAAATAAAATGGCTATTTATCTGTAACACTATGGTTAATATTAGTATCTCTAAAATAGTTTTTGTCACAGTAGTTAATGTTACTCTATATAAAATTATTTTATTTAAATTATGAATTGCTTCTGGAAATTCATAGTAACAAAGTAGAAAAGTCAAGGAATAAATGTAAATGGTATACTTTTGTATTTTATATTTTAGGAATATAAAACAACACTGTGTTTACTTTAAGCTAGATAAAATATTCATCTTATAGTTTATTTGTTGTATAAAATGTTTAAAATTTAAATGATAGATTCATTGAAAATAACCATTTCTTGTTATTTAGATATAAATCAATTTTTAGGATTTAAGTGTAAAGTTAAAAGCATATTCACTACACAAAAAGCTCCATTTTCAGGAAGTATCTTAAGACAGAACACATGGCTTAGATAGAATACAATATGTATCTAGAAAATATGAGCAGTTTTCCAATTTCATATATGAAATTGTACACATAATATAAACATCTAGAGATATTAATTATAAATGATATGTAATGATATATTTTACACTTCTATATTATGCCTATAGCTATATTGATTTAGGAATGTATATGTAGATGCAAATTATGTGGGGACACATAATCCCTTGAGTGGCACAGTGCTATAAAAATCACTTGCATGAATTATTTAATGTTAATGTAAATAAGTAAGGTGTTTTTATTTTAACTTTTTAAAAAGTCTCT
Source organism: Arctocebus calabarensis (assembly GCA_963573935.1). Lineage (NCBI taxonomy): Eukaryota > Metazoa > Chordata > Mammalia > Primates > Lorisidae > Arctocebus > Arctocebus calabarensis. The sequence goes on along the minus strand of CAUYON010067286.1, from coordinate 12,956 downwards.
GCAAATATGTTTGGCTTTTTATATTACTAGAAATGTGCTTACTAAAATTCCTCATCACTAGTTTATTAACCATCATACCTGATGAATTGCATTAATTAGAATATTACTTCTACCTTGCTGAGTTTATAAAACAGTCATATTTTTATCATGAAGTTAAATATTCACTTGTTTATAGCTATTAGGATTTTTCTTTAATAGCACAGAGGTCTTCTCAAGGTAAGCACTATGCTGTTAGTATAAAATTACTCCCAATGTGCATATTATCCCTGGTTTGTATTGTGTTCTATAAATGAACAGCTCATACTTATGTATTGTGTTCTTAATAAGCAATAACCCTTTCAGAAATGAAGACTTAATTTTACTTTTTAGAAGTCTTGAATTTTTAAAAGCCCAATATCATACTAAGTTACCAAAAACACAGCTTATTCCTGTTTATGTCCATATTTTATAGGTATACCGCTTTTTATTACATGTTAGTTCATCACTTAATAACTACCAAGGGAGAATTAAACTAAACCATTTTCCCAACCTGTGAACTACTTAGTAAGATGATACAAATCATCTTGAAAATACTTTTCTCATAGCAAGGCCCAGTGTTTTTACTTTTAAAATCTTTAATCCTTTTTGAAAAACACACAAAAATCTCACTTGCCCCACCTCTACATTAAAACAGTCTAGGTAGGCCAAACTAAAACTGAAACTTCATACTGAAATGCCTTAGACCCTTCATCAGCTGCAAAATCTTATAAAAAATTTTTATGGTATTTTATTTCTGCAATTTAAATTATGAAAGTACGGGACTATTTCATTTTCTAAATAGAGAATTATAATAATGAATATGAATTTCTTAAAAGAACAGCTCTCTAAATTTTGATCTTACACACCCAATCACTAATATTGCCTCCATTTATTACCTGATGAAATTAATGCACCTTTTAAACACCTCAACAGCAAGAAAAACAATTTTATACTGTGTATCAAAAACTTTAAAAAATCCATACAGTTTAATTCAGCTATTCTTTAGGCATTCTAAGGACAGAAAGATTTTGACAGATGGATAATAGTAGATTTAATACAAATGGATAATAAACAGCAAGAAATTTAAAATTGTCTAAAACTCTAGCAATATGGTGTTAAATTATGGTACAACCATACACTGGAATATTAGGCAATCATTTTTTAAAAAATATTTAATTGACTAAAATGATTACATTATAAAGTTACTTGGTTTTAAGAGCAAGATTCAAAACAGTACACAATTCTTACTCTTTCTTTTCCTCTCCACATCTCTCTCTCTCTCAAACACACACATTCTTCATGTACCAAAATATTTATAATGGTTTCCTCACGATGAGAGTGACTGAGAAAGATGAGTAAAATTAATTTTCGTCATTACACTTTCCAGTTTTCCAGAATGCTCTGACCATCAACTAGTAAAATATACGTTATTTTCAAAGCCTTTGGCACTGTACCAACTGCACATTGTGGACGAACTAAGAGCTTCCTTAGCCCTCCATGGGTAGGGAGGAGGAAAGGCGAGGGAACTGAGTTGTGTAAATATCATACACGTCCAAGTGGCTTTAACGTCTCGGACTTAACAGTCTAGAAAGAAGTGCTTGTTCCCTATAGGTTCCGTTTTTAAACGATAGGGACGCTATTAATAGAGGGATTTCACCTAGCAAATGCAAGCAGTATAACCTGACTCATTGTACCCTCAATGATTCCCCAACAATAAAAAATAAATAAATAAATAAATAAATCTATAGCTACACCTGCCAAGGCCCCTGGGTGTTAGGCCTCCGGACACTCACAGCACTTCTTGAGATCCCTTCTCTTCGCACCCTGCTCCGCTCCATTCACAACCAGTCTTCTCTGAATCGAGAATATCTAATAGACGGAAATGATTACATTACCTTGTTAGTTAGATCTAGTCTGGGGGTGCCCCGGGACTCCAAAGGGAGGGCAGGAGGTGAGACAGCCGCTGCTGTGACCTCACCCCCGACTCGCACCCCCTCACTCCACGTCCTCACCCCTAACCTCCCCGCTTTCTCAATTGCTTGGGATTCGCGAAGCAATTCGGAAGAGTTAATTGGCTGCAGGGGCTGGACCCTCCAGCGAGAATTTAGACGCTCGGCCCACTTAACGCTGGGCCCCATGCTCACACCCCTTCTATTTTCAGCCTTCTCTGGGGCTGGCACTGGCCCAAGTATTTCCTCTGCGGAGACAGGATCGAACTTACCGAACTAAGTTACGGAGAACCGCAGGTCTGTGAATTAGACGAGGAAAGGGATTGGAGCTTCACCAGGAGGTGTGAGGGGCATGTACAGTCTGGGGGGCCTTTATGGGGGCCCAGGTGGGCCGGGGGTGGGGGGGAGGCAGGCTATGACGAGAGGCTTCTCTAGGGCATCCACCCTCCTGGAAACTGGCTAGGCCCCTTTTTCTGAGGGTGGATGAGCGGGCGAGTGGGGAGTGAGTCAGGTTCACACGGAGGAATCGGAATCGAGGGGAAAGCGCACTTCCCGGACTCCGAGGCCATTTGATTGTCTCGCCAACCAGAAGAGGACGAAAGAAGGCCTAGCCCTGCTTCTCTGTCTTAGGTATGCGGAGAGTGGCCCCTAGTTATTTTTCCAGTGACGATGTCTCTCAACTATGTTCATCTTACGTTGCAGTTTTCCCTGTATTTGACAATTTTCTTCTTCAGTTAGAACATTCAAATGAAATTGTTAATTAGAATGAAGATATTACTAGCTATTAAAACCAGATCCATTTCCATGACAGTAAGCCAACCCTGGAGGAAACCTTGGAAACTTTGTTCAGGAGATGAAAAAAAGTTCCATTTAAAAGTTTTGACTCTTTCTAGAAAGTATCTGCCAACGTGAGACCTCAATTAGCAGATGAACCATAAGCTAATTCACGCTATTTTTATATGTATGCAGCAAGCGCAAGTGTATTTCCAATTTTTGAAATTACCAAAAGTCAATACCATTTTTTTTTTTAAAGAAGAGAGAATTGAAGAAAATTTCGGTGCTGGGTCACTGTCCCTCAGTGCATTTATTTATTTCATGAGCCTGGGAATGATGATTTCATTGCAGTAGAACAATAAAATCAGAAAGAAGTAATAAAAGAGAGAAATTAAAATCAACAGCTCACAGCAACCTCCAACTCCTGGGCTCAAGGGATTCTCTTGCCTCCACCTCCCAAATAGCTGGGACTACAGGCGCCTGCCACAACGCCTAGCTATTTTTTGTTGCAGTCATCATTGTTATTTGGCGGGCCCAGGCTGGATTCGAACCAGTCAGCTCAGGTGTATGTGGCTGGTGCCTTAGCCTCTTGAGCCACTGGTGCCAAGCCACACAAAAGATTTTTTTATTATTCTTTAGCTAGCTCTCAGTTTTCTCCTTCATCTTCAAACCATCTCATAAATTATTTAATTGGTTTCAAAGCCAGTGAGACTTTTTTTAAAGAGAGAGATTCTTTAGAAGTTGAGAATTATGTGAAGAAAGATATGTATCTCTTTTTCCTTGTTGACATTTTATTAATAATTGTATTTTTCATCTTGAACAAATTTTTTTCTCTTAATTTTTTATTAATCATAACTGTGAACATTATAAGATATATAATCTCGTAAGCAAATTGAAACTAATAAAATTGTACAGAGTAATGTAAATAAAACGCCTTTACTTTCTTTTTTTTTCCCACCTTTACTTTCTTAATTCACATATGTGTGTAACCAGAAATTGAAGTATGGCAAAACTTATCAGCAACATTGTTACCTGGGCTGCCATTAAAAATACACATTTCTGGACCTCACTACCAGAAAAATCTGGTTCAGCAAATTTGCTGTGGGTCCTAGAAATACTGCATTTTAAATACACACTAGTATGGGATTTTATCACAATGGGCATAATTTGACAAATTAATCAACATTTCTTTTGATCTTATTTTTGCTTATTTTATTTGCTATTTTTTGCTTTATTTTATCTTATTTTGAAATGGAGTTCTGAGCTTTTAGGTTAGATTTCAGATTTGAGGGTCCATCACCTTTAAATGCCTGAGTCTGAGTAATCAATAGAGGAAGTACTATACCAAATGAAGGAGACCCTTTATTTTTGTGTGATGCATCTGAATTGGGAAAAAGTCTGTTAGATACCAGATATTTATAATCAGAATATATTTGGTGGTGGTGGTGATAACAGGATAGATTTGTATTTTAAAGCATGCATCACCAGACAGAAAATTTTCCTATGATAAATATGATATCCTTTTAAAACACTATATATACTTACCTCTATTTACACTGGTGAATGAGTTTCTGTATCTCTATCTACATATATATGTATATTATATATTTTCACAGAAAGAACTTTTTGTGAGTTCTTTGTAATAAGGAGTTTTCTTTCATTTCATTATTCAAACCAGACTCATCATAAACATGACAACCTAAAATAATGTAAGAGGGAAAAATCAAAACACAGGTGTTTCACACATTTAAATTGTGTTTATTTAAGATTATAGCAAAATGTAGCTATAACAGAATAAAACTTTAATGGACAAACTGACAGTTCTTTGTGCCTCTGTAAAAGCACAATGACAAAGGGGGAAATGTAGATGAATAAACTAAAGAATAATTTACAATTATAAGAAAAACTAAATTATGATGCCTTCGAAATTACAACCAATATGTTTCTGCTTAAAGCAATGATTTGTTTAATATTACATCAAGGACCTTACTGATGTGTTAGAGGAAAGCTCATGTTTTGCTTGTTTTCTCGAGTGCCACCATTTTCTCTTTCTGAGTCTCTCAGGCTGCCAGCTCATCTGACTCAGCAATTGTATAACTCTCTAACCCAATTTAAAGAAACAGCAGCTAACTACAGAAAAATGTCTCCCCCTAATTAAAAATCTAATTGTTAAATGTCCATACAACATGGGGCAGTTGGAAGTTTACTCCATGCAGTTTACCTGTTGAGTAGTTGAAGCTGAATATATTTTATTTAACATTTGAGTTTTAAAAGAAGCTTATTGAAATTTTCTTCCTAAAACATATGGTCAAGTTCTGTTTAAGCTTAAAAAATAATTATGACGAGTTTAATGATAATAAAACTCTTCAATTTAAATTATTTCATTTAATTATCATAGTAGCCTATCTTTGAGATATTTTACTTTTCATTTCACAGATCCATAGACTACAGCTTCGATCGGTTGCATGGACTGCCAAAATAGTCATTGACTAGTAATTCATGTACAACTGAATTTGGTTGCCTCTGGAGTGATATAAATATATACATATATATGACTGTATATATATGTATATGAAGTTAATTGTTCTTTTGTAAGTTGCTTCACCCCTTTGGGCCTTTGTTATACTCAGCATCAGCCACATGTGTCCAGTAAATATTTATTGATTGAGTGAATGAAAATGTTCTAAAAGATGAAACAATGTAATAAGAACTAAAGTTCTTATGGGCTGCAAAATCATTGAATTTCATGATAAAACAAGGAGGTTAACGCCTTTCAAAAATGTACTTTTTTCCTACAATAAAATTAATTGAAAACTCTCTGTAAATAGAAGTATTAATTACTTATTCCCATTTTGATTTGAAAGCAATAAATAGGCAACCAGTATAAGAATCAGCATCAACCTACTTGAAGCATGCAATGGAAAGATCATTTTCTTGGAATTCACATGACCCGTGATCAGATTCCATTTCCTTTTCTTACTAGTTATAGTGGTATTGAGACTACTTAAAACTCTAAATGTTTCCATCTTCTTATCTGGAAACTTGACAAAGTACCCTCCAGTGTGCACATGAATTAAATGAAATATGGAAAGATTCACTGTAATTTTTTTAAATCTCTTATATTTTATTTTATTTTTTCATTGTAATTCAGCATACATTTGTTGGTGCATAAATTATGCCTTTAAGAAAGTACATTACAGGCAGCACCTGTGGCTCAAAGGAGTAGGGTGCCAGCCCCATATGCCAGAGGTGGCAGGTTCAAACCCAGACCTGGCCAAAAATAAAAATAAAAAAAATAGAAAGTACATTAGTTTACTTCTGCAGTAAATGCCTATGTCAATAGATTGTAATTATTGAGTAGCTAGAGATTCCTGAACTCCATTTTAAAGAATACATATAATAATAAACATGTATTTATTTATTCAAATTCTTGATGCACTCTGAGATGTTATATAAAATCATTATAAATTTAAATACTTTTTTATTCACACCTCTACAGAAGCTGTCTTTGTATCAGGAAGCTCTTCTAGTATCAGGAAATAGATATTAAACAATGTTTGATCTTCTAAGGTAGGAAATCAAACTAGTTTTAGAAAACTGAAAGAAAATATTAACTTGTCTTGAATTTGGCAAAAAATTCATTAACTAAGACTTCACAATTTCTGGGAAGGATTTTTGAATTCCACAGAATGCTTGTCACAATCTGAATTTTTGAACCACTAATGTTGACCAGAACAATTTTCTAAAACATTTTTAGTGTGAAAATTAAAAAAAAAAAATTAGTGTAAAAAATTATGTGTGTGTGTGATGGAAGGAATGATGGACAGAAACATTTACATTATCCTTCAAAACTTCAAAATATCTACCTTAGAAGGTGACCTTTAATTATTCTTATGCAAATTTGAAAAAGTTATTTAGAAGTAGAATATCAAAGAGACAAAATACACTAAATATTATACTTCCTTAAGGTTAAACAGACTTAGGGTCTTAAAAGTGGTGCAGAGTAAACACAAAGTGTATTCTGTTATCATTATCTTTTACAATGGAAGTTACAGCCTTAACCATAAGAAAGAATAAGGTAAAACTACACCCTTAACTAAAAATTCAAAGTTAAACATGAGTAAAACTGTTTAATCTGTATGCAAAAGGTGCTAAAGCATTAATAGTAAGCTTAACTTAATACAAGCTTAACTTTGATTAAAAATTTTAATCAGAGTTGATTACTTTTCAACATGATGTTCATTTCCTTGAGGGAAGTGTAATCACGTACCAGGTAAAGAATGTGATTTGAGGAAGAGTGGTCCAAAACAAGAAAAGTTTCTTACGATTTTTTATAATAATGAGAGAGTTTGGCTTCCGAACTCTTATGAATTTCAGGAAAGGTGACAGAAAATCTAATGTAACAATGAGATTATAGATTCCCAAGAAAGCAGGCTACTTTGAAAGCATAGTTTTGTGGGGGAATAGGGATTATGTGGGAAAAGCATTCTCCGTTTGATAAGGAAAGCTTCAACATAGATGGTACCTTCTAAATCCTCAATCAGTGTTAAACCCATCAGTCAACTATGAATGTTCAATCTCTACTCCCAAGAGAAAAAATGGAATACAATGTAATTTCTCTATAAGTTTCAACAGTATCTCTGCATTCTAATAGCACATACATGTATCAGTGGCATAAGCAGAAATAGGATAGTATATATGTCTGTGGTTAGCAATTAAAAAGGCAATACATGTTTGAAAGGAGAAAATCTATCCCACCAAAGAGGAAAAAGAGTTAGGAATAGAGGTCAATGGAAAGAAAACATGGCAATTTCTCAATTTTGCCTTTAGTTTCCTTGTACCTTCCACTTGACTGTGCTCCAAGGAGTGGTGGTGGTGTGTGGCAATGAATGTAGAGGAAACATTGAACTCAAGAACACTCTCCAGTGTCATCATTTAGTGAGGATTTTTGTGGAAGTTTTTTTTGGTTATATTACAGGCAACTTTGTTAACAAAGAAGCTCTTTTTGCAGAGGGTTAGAATTCAAAGAAGGCAGAATTAATCATCACTTTTAGGAGATAGTTTTCTTGTTGAAGCCACAGACAACCTTCCAGAATGCACAGTAATGAACAAAAAATACCCAAGAAGAAATTGACTTGCATGGACTAACATGATAGTAAATGTCATATGTATTCTCAAAATAAAATAGTAAGTTTCATTATCGAGTACCTACTGTATAACCAGATTTATACACACACACAACATTCTTTGTTCCTTACAATAACCATATGAGGTAAGTTTTGCTTTCTTTACTTTTTAAGATGAGGAAACAGAGGCTCAGAAAGCTTACAATAATTTATTCAAGCCTACAGAGCTGAAACAGGAGGGGTCAGTTCTATTTGAGTCTAAAGACGAGGATTGTCCCATTATCCTACACTGTATTTATGCCTCCTCCAAAACTGTAATTAAGGATATGGGTGGTATTCTCACCAAGCATATCAAGTCAAGGTAAGTAGCAGTGGTCATACAAAGAATAGAGACCCAAGAGAGTATTGAGTTCAAGGTCTGCCCTAACATTTATTGACTGGGTAACCAGGGGGCAATCAATGTACCAGCACTCTATTTGATATGTATAAATCAGAAGAGTGGCTTTTTGAAAGGCAATTTTGCAGTATGTTTCAAGAGCCTTATATTATTTGAAAAACCAAAATACTATTTGTAGTAGCAATTAGCAACACAATAAATATCTCACAATAAGGGCAGTGGTAAGTAAAAGATAATTTTTAGTAGAATGTATTGCAGCTGTTATGACATCTTTTCAGAGAAGTTTGGAAAATGCTCTAGTGATAAGTGAAAGGAAAAGCTCATTTCAAAACTGAACAGCATCTTTTGTTCAGCATAAAGACTGAGCAAAGAAAAGACAGAAAGGCAATATTTCAAAATGTTAATAATTATTGCTCTTGCGTAAGATAATTTTTCATTTATACAACTCATTCTTTAATTGCTTTTATATACATGAGCTATAATCAGAGAAAAAAGGCATTCAAAAACGAGAGGACTGGATTAAGTGACTTTGAGGAGACTTTGAATGACCTTGAGATCCGAATTTCTATCTTTACTTACTACAACCAAAGAAAGATCACAGAAACACAGTGGTTCCTGAAAGTGCAGATCTAGTTACCTAAGCCTAGGTTCTGCAACTTGTTTGATGGCAGGCACCCTCTTCCAAGGATGGGAGCACTGCTGAGTTGTCCACTATGTGCTATATAAGTTAATCAGCAAGATAAAAGATATTATAGTGGAAAGAATGTAGACCTCACACAGAAATGGGAACCTTGAGCTTGTGTTCTTACCTTCTTGTCCATTATTAAGTGCTCTGAAGCTCTTTTGCTTTATGGAAAAAAAGATAATACTTTCTATTCCATAGGATAGCTGTGGAATTAGAAATGATATATGTAAAGTGAACTAATATTTATCACTTAATTGGGGTTCATGTGATAGCCATGTTTTATGACTTACTTGACAATTTTCAATTAATTTCTTGATCTGGTTCTGTCTGTGTGCTTGTTTCCTCTAGTCATATGCCTATCACTTTTTCTTTCCTCAGGATGAGGCCAATTCTTGACATCTGAGCTATATAAATATACATCATACATATAATATCAGTTACTTCAAGTAGATTTAAGTAATTCACCATAAGAAACTTGTTGACATACAAAAGGATGCCTTTACAAAATAGTTAAGTTAGGAAATGATTATTTTCATGAGCTGCCAAGATCCCTTATTTTATGAGTCCACTCTAGAGATATTTTTAATAGTAAATTATTTACACAGATTTAAAATCACATATGTTTTACATACAACTTAGAAAAGACATCTGCTATATAAGAAATATAATAATATACTTTTAAGATACCTTCAAAATGTTCTTGAGAAGATGATAATGGATATTGCAGATTCTATGCCCAGTTGACATTTTGGAAACCCAGGTTGAAATATTGTGACTTAACTATAAGTATGCATTAAGACTATAATATTTGAAGGCATTGTGAGTTTTACAGTCACAATGTAAAACCTTGCTAAGATCCTGATTGAGCATGAAAAGAAATTTTACAATAATTCTGAGTGAGTGGAAATAGCATAGAATCTCTAAAAACAGAATCTTACTTATAGTAAACAATGATTGTACTATGTTGAATTTAATCAGAGAATAGTAAAAGAGAGAAAGAAACATTTTCCTTTTTGAAGCTTCTAGACATCTATTTCTGAGGACATCTTGCCTTCTCTTAGCAAATCTGTTTGGAGGTCTGCTCAGCTGTCTCCCTTTCTTCCTGAAGCTATCTTTTCTTCTTGTGAAAGATAAATAATTAAATTCCTTGATATTTTTACCTATGAAAGTGCTTTTTATCCATTTAATACACTCTCAGCACCCACACTGGACGCTGAGCTCTCATATTTCTTATCCAGGAGGACCTAGAGGGGACATTTTTCTTGTTGGGTGCCAAACAATCTCTCTTTTCACATTTGCTATTATGCCCGCTTTGTAGATGAGGACATTGTAGCCAGGTAAAAGTATCAGTTGTTCAAGATAACAAAGTAGGTGGCAGAGCTAGGCCTGAGATGCTAATTTCTTTATATTATTGCTTTTCTAAATTAAAGGGACTACATGGAATTATTCTTCCATTTCCTTTGTCTTCAATTAGTTCTCTATTGCACCTAGCATATTACCCTAGAGCTCATCCAGACAGGCTTAACTTAGCGCCAGTACAGAGTGTATATCTTGTTCTCATAAGCTATTTCCTTAGGAACTCTTTTTAATTATGGGATCCCTTCCAGATTTTGAAATACATCTTTTTTCTATTAACACAGATGTGAAATGTCAGTTATCAGAATGCATCACCCCAGTCTTCCTTCCCTAGACTGCAAACTCCCCTCAAGAGCTCATCCCAGTTCAAAACCACCTTCCTTGTCCAGAGAAGCAAACATACTAATGGTTGTTATCAATACATGCTCTTGATTAAGAATCCTTTCTTGGGTGGCACCTGTGGCTCAGTGAGTAGAGCGCTGGCCCCATATACTGACGGTGGTACGTTCAAACCTGGCCCCGACCAAACTTGCAACAAAAAAATAGTTGGGTGTGGCAGCAGGCATCTGTAGTCCCAGCTCCTTGGGAGGCTGAGGCAAGAGAATAGCCTAAGCCCAAGAGCTGGAGGTTGCTGTGGGCCATGACTCCACAGCACTCTACCAAGGGCAACAAAATGAGACTGTCTCTTAAAAAAAAAAAGAAGATCCCTTCTTTCTTAATATCCACATCCACAACTTCTAGCTAATTCCCTGATATATCATAGGTACTCCGTGCTTTTGGTCAAATAAAGGTAAGAATGACAATTCTAAAACCATTAACTCATTTGTCTATTAATTTTGTTATTCATTAGAAAATATATGCACATAGTACAAAATTCAAATAATACAAATTACAAGATATGAAAAGTCAATCTCATGTCCATCCTATTTCTTCATTTCCTTGCCCCACAGCTAACAAGAAAAGAAACACTGTAAAGAAAAGTGTAAAGAAAACACTGTTAGCTGTGGGACAAGGAAATGAAGAAAGATATCATAGAATATCTTTCCAGAGATATTCCATGTATATTTTATTTTTAACTTCAAAATATATTTTAGACATTTGTCTTTAATAACAATGTTAATATTGAGAATGATGAAGAAGTATGTGTGGACCAGGAATGGTGGCTTATGCCTATAATCCAAACATTCCGGCAAGTCCAGGTGGTCAGATCCCTTGAGCTCAGGAGTTTAAGACCAGTCTGAGCAAGAATGAGAACCTGTCTACGCTAAAAATAGAAAAAGTAGCCAGGCATTGTGATAAACACTTGTAGTCTCAGCCACTTGAGGCTGTTGTGAGCCAAGCTAATGCCATGGTGCGTCAACCTGGGCCAACAGAGACTTTGTCTCCACAAAAAAAAAAAGAAAGAAAAAAAAAAGAACTATACCTATATGTTTTTAAAACAGCTTTTGTTTTACTCTGTGTGCATTATCTGACTTGATGTAATAATCTCATTAAGCATAAAGGACAGAACAAAATAGAGATCATTTTAAAAATTACAAACATAGAAGCTAAAAATTGTCTCAAAGGATTTTACAGTCAAAAACCAGCTCATTAGATGAATCAGAATTGTCACTTGCTCCAGTTTGAGAGCTGTTGCTCCAACTCCTTTTCTTTTCTTTCTTTCTTTTTTTTTTTATTGAGACAGAGTCTCACAATGTCACCCTGAGTAGAGTACTGTGGTGTTACAGCTCACAGAAACCTAACACTTTTGGGCCCCAAGAGAGTCTCTTGCCTCAGCCTCCCAAGTAGCTAGGACTACAGGCTCCTTCCACAAACCCCGCTATATTTTTGGTTGTAGTGTCATTATTGTTTGGCAAGCCTAGGCTGGATTTGAACCAGCCAGCTCTGGTGTATGTGGCTGGCTCCCTAGCCACTGAGCTACAGACACCAAGCCAACTCCTATTATTGTCCTAGAAAAATGATCTTGCTTATCATGTGAGATACCTGCACTTCATGCATATCATACCTTGCCAATCCTGTGGTGCCTTGTCAAAACCAGAACCTATCTTCAGAACACACCTTCTTGGCTCTGTGCCCATAGCTCAGTGGTTAGGGTGCCAGCCACATACCCTGGGGCTGGCTGGTTCAAACCTAAACCGGGTCTGCTAAACAACAATGACAACAACAACAACAAAAATAGCAGGGCATTGTGGAGGGCGCCTGTAGTCCCAGCTACTTGGGAGGCTGAGACAAGAGAATCACTTAAGCTCAGGAATTTGAGGTTGCTGTGAGCTGTGACACCCTAGCACTCTACTGAGGGCGACATAATAAGACTCTGTTTCAAAAAAAAAGAACACTACCTTCTTAAATAGATTTGTGTCTTTTTGATAATGTGTTAAATTAATAACCAGATGTAGGGCTCAGCGCCTATGGCTCAATGGGCTAAGGCACCAGCCACGAACACCTGAGCTGGCAGGTTCGAATCCAGCCTGGGCCCACCAAACAACAATGACAGCTGCAACCAAAAAATGGCCGGGCGTTATGGCGGGCGCCTGTGGTCCCAGCTACTTGGGAGGCGGAGGCAAGAGACTCGCTTGAGGCCAGGAATTGGAGGTTGCTGTAAGCTGTAATGCCATGACACTCTATCCAGGGTGACAGCTTGAGGCTCTGTC
>CAUYON010067283.1:0-40140 GCA_963573935.1 Arctocebus calabarensis | reverse complement strand
ACTTTATCGCCCTGGGTAGAGTGCCGTGGCGTCACACTGCTCACAGCAACCTCCAGCTCTTGGGCTCAAGCGATTCTCTTGCCTCAGCCTCCCGAGTAGCTGGGACTACAGGCGCCCGCTACAGCGCCCGGCTATTTTTTTGTTTTTGCAGTTCAGCCGAGGCCGAGCTTGAACCTGCCACCTTCGGTATATGGGGCCGGCGCCCTGCTCGCTGAGCCACAGGAGCCGCCCCTTGCCCAGTTTCTTAACTAAACCCTAAACCCTAAACTTTACTTGGACTTCCCTGGATTTCCTACTAATGCCCTTTCGTGTTCCAGGATCCAGTCCATTGTTTTGCAGTATAATGTTTTTGTTTGTTTTTTTTTTTTTGCAATTTTTGGCCGGGGCCAGGTTTGAACCCACCACCTCTGGCATATGGGGCCAGCGCCCTACTCCTTTGAGCCACAGGCACCGCCCCAGTCTAATGATTTTTTAACTTCTAAGTCTTTTTACCTTAATGGACAAATATCTTAAGAAAAAAACACCTAGAATCCTTCTGGAAACAAGTGGGAATAAAATCTCAAAGAGATACTGTGATTTATAATTTGTGATTTAAGTTTGTGAATCAAAGGCTGGGCCTTCTTTAGGTAGAACAAGCCAGCAGGACCTTGCTTTAAAAGAAGGTGCTGGACTCTAAGACTGGGTCTCAGCATCGCCTGGAGGGCCAGTAAACAGGCAGGCTCCTGAGCCCCAGCCCTTGGAGATTCTGATTCTGGAGGGCTGGAACATGGCCTGAGAATCTGCACTTCTGACTTACCACGAGGGGATGCCAATGTTGCTGGTCCATGGACCACAACCTTCTGTGTGGTCCGTGGCTTGGATAATAAGACATTGAATTTGCTCAGTTTTCTATGTATAATGTTTCATTTAATCCTTGCAGGTGTAGCCCACTGACAGATGATAAAAAGGGGGCCCAGAGAGGTGAAAGTGGTGTTGCCCCAATTACCCAGTTGGTTAATATTGGCATCAGAACCCTGAAGTCTTTTTTTTTTCTTTTGAGACATAGTCTCACTTTGTTGCCCTTGGTAGAGTGCCGCGGCATCATAGCTCACAGAACCTCAATCTCTTGTGCTCAAATATTCCTCTTGCCTCAGCCTCCCAAGTAGCTGGAACTATAGGTGCCTGCCACAATACTTGGCTATTTTTTAGAGATGAGGTTTCACTCTTACTCAGGCTGGTCTCAAATTCATGAGCTGAGGCAATCTATCCACCTCGGCCTCTCGGAACACTATGATTCCAGGAGTGAGCTACCATGCCCAGTCCCCAAAAAGTCTCTTGACTGTCAGCATCCCTGTAAGGGAGGGAAGCCATGGCTCCACTAACCACCATGTTTTCCCTCCTTCACTCAGCAAGCTCCAGGGCTCCTTCCCTCCCTCAATCCACCAAGCTCATCTTGACCCTGAGATTGGCCTTTGCACTTGCTGTTTCTTCTGCTCTCAGATCTTCTCAACAGCTGGTTCTTTCTTGGCACTCAAATTTCAGCACAACTGACACCTCCTTTAAGAAGATTTCCCTAGTTCCCAGACTAGGAAGGCCCTTCCTTCCCTCTAATCACTCCCACCATCAAATTACCTAATTTTATTGCCTTTACAGCTCTTCTAATGGTCTGAAGTTATCTTGGGTACCGTCTGCTTATGTGTTTATTGCCAACCTTCCCTTACTCCCACATGGGAAACTGCTCACAGCCTACTCTCAGTGCCTGGCACATAGTAAGTCTCGATGAATGAATGAATGAACTGACCAGGAGGCTATGAGGAAGTGTCAGTATGGTCGGGAGACAGGGCAGAGGTTGGTGGGCACTCTCCAAGGTGAGATGCAGCTGCTTACTTGGAGTCTCTGCAGAAATCGCTCCAGGGCGGGCCTGCCCACAGACCGGATCTTGCTGCGGTCCAGGCGGACTCGGGCATCGGGTCGCCCATCGGAGCCTGTGGTGGGAGTGACGGTCACGAGTCCCTCGCCGGCCTCCAGCAAGACCCTCAGGATCACAAATCGGGCTTGCATGTGGGCCTGTAAGGCCGGGGGAAAGGGGCTATTTGTCGCCTTAATCAGATGCTTGGCCCAAGGCCTGATAGTGTGTGCTCAGTAACTGCCAATTACTATCACCATATCGTCCTCCCCACACTTTCCTTTCTTGCCTATTCCTCTTTTCTCAACTGCTTCTTCCTTCTTCTGTTCAGAGGGTGGGCAGGCCACCTTGGGGGTAAGAGAGGCCATTTCCTGGCAGGACCTGGTGCCCTGTGCTCCTCCTTGTCACCCCTACTGCTCCAGGCCCCTGAGGACAGCAGCTACCCTCCAAGACCCTCAAAGCTATTGCTTATCCTATTTCCAAAATACGTATCATATCTGAGCAATCAAGCACTTTCTCCTCAACAGTCATGTTTGTGCTCAACAGTGGGACCTAGTAGGCTACATTATCTCCATTTACAGACAGCAAAACAGAGGCCCAGAAAGCTAAAGTAACTTTTTCAGAATCACATAGCTGATAAACAAAGAGCAGGCACTCAGACCCAAGATTCTGGACTCTAACATGCATTCTTTTAATGCTATAATATTGCCTCTTCAAACCACACTTATCCAATTTTGTAAAAAATGTTCTATTGCTGGCCAGACACAGTGGCTCATGCCCACAATGCCAGCGCTTTGGGAAGCCAAAGTGAGAGGATTGCTTGAAATCAGCGTAGGCAACACAGTGAAACCCCATCTCTATAAAAATAAAATAAAATAACCCAGCTGGGTGTGGTGGTGTGAGACTATAATCCCAACAATTCAAGAGGCTGAGGCAGGAGGATTGAGCCTAGCAGTTGGAGACTGCAATGAGTTATGATTATGCCACTGCACTCCAGCCTGGGCAACAGAGTGAGACCCTGCCTCAAAAAAAAAAAAAAATTCTATTGGTTATCCTGTTTCCAAAATGTGTATCATATCTGAACAGTCAAGCCTAACAGCCCTGGAGGCAGAATGCGCAGGTTTTAGTCCTGGCTCTGCCATTTAGCAGTAAATTACTCAATCTGTTTATACCTCAATTTCCTCATCTCTAAATGAGGATGACAATTCCTGCCTCTCAGGGTTGATACGGGAAACAGAAGTTAATCTGTGTAAGGTGCTGAGATCTGTGTGGCACAGAGCCAGCCACAGTAGTAGTGGTGACATTGTCTCATCTCATTAACCCTGAAAGGTGTCTGGGGAGAGATCATATTCCCATTTCACAGGTGGGGACTCTGAAGCTCACTGGAGTGCCATGAGCCCAAACTGTGGAGCCTGGGATTAAACCCAGCTCACCTGCCTCACAGCAGAGGTTACATCGTCCCTGCATCCAGAGTCCTGATCTGGGTGCCCACTACACGCTCCCTCTCATCTCGCGGGGGCTCCCCCACCCTACCTGTCTCCAGCTGGAGGCCTCAGGGGTGTAGAACTCCAGGGCGAGCAGCCCAGCCCTAACCATGTTGAGCCAGTTCACATAGATCACATCTTCTGCATCAGCCCCCTCAAAGCCAAAGATCCTGGGGGAAGGGGGAGCAAGTGACAGGATGGTCAGAAGGTGCCCTGCTCTCCGGGCCAGCACCCACCCCTCCAACCGTACCCCTCTGGCCTGTTGCCCATACTCTAGCACTTGGGGGTTCAGGCAGAGGTAGAGGCCCACACTCTCGGCCCGGCACTCTTCGTAGCTGGAGGCAATGTTGCTGAACTTGCTGTCCCAGGTCTCCCCACTCTGGTACCAGCTCTGAATCTGGGAGGGGAGGCCCAGGAACCAGGTTTAAGGGCGGCTGGGGCCCCACCAGTACCCTTCCTCCCAGGACCCCAGGGCTCTGTGGAGGCTGCTCTCACCTGCTCCCCCGTCTCTGGGTTGATCACTGTCTCCTGGTCAAAGTTAAACACTCCCTTCTCGTCCTGCAGACACAGTGTAAGTGAGGAAAAGGTCCAGTCCAAGCTTCAGCCCCAGATCCACGGGCCAAGAAGAAGCTCAGGAAGGAGGGCCAGGGTGCAGGCACAGGACCCCTATACAGAACCCAAGACCTGCAACGCTGGCTGCCTTGTCAGAGCCTACAGGAGAAGGACCAGCCTACCCGCAGCAGAGAGGGAAACAGAGCGGGGTGTGAGAAGACCTAGACTGGGTATCTCTGGACCCCAGCTGGACTCCAGTGGGTGGGCCGAAGGGGGTTAGGAACCCCATTTTATAGATGAGCCAGCTGAGGTTCAGTGAGGGGAACAGACTTATCCAAGGTCACAGCATGGAGAATGTGTGGACAAGGTGCCAGGCCAGCTGCTGTCCCCATCAGCTGCTCTGCACATCCTCCTGGCTCCCAGGCCCAGCCACAGAGAGTTCCCAGCCAGCACCCTGCTCTCTGATGGTTCCCGCCATGTCCCACCTCCTGTCATCTCCACATTGAGGGTCCATAATAAGTTTTTTTAGCCTCCAGAAAGGCTGTCTGCTTTTTTCATATTCCCTGCATGTGTGGACCACCAGCTAGCAGGGAAAGGCTGCTCTGGGGAAGGGTGGCTCTTTATGACACCAGGAAAGGTCCAGGTTCCAGACAACAGCAGTGTAGACAGCACTGTAGCCTCAGGACAGGGACTGTCCAGAGACTGCCTGTCCCAGCCTCCGTTCCCAGGCAACTGCTGATGTCACTCCCTCAGGGTGAGCTTCTGGCCTGAGCCAAGCAATCTCCCCCGGAGCAGGGACAGTAGCTTGACTATCCTGCAAGCCCATCAACACTCAGTCACCTGAGTTGAGGGACATTTTGGTGGGGCAAGGCAGAATCTTCCCTGTAAGGGGCCATTTTCCCACCTGACCCAAAGCCCCTAAGGGTAGACTGGAGTCACCACAGCCCTGGGCAGGGTAGGTCATCAGGGAGAGGACTTGCAGGCCAGGCCGTGATGACGGCTCCTGCGGGCACCAGCACTGGTGGTGCTGTCCTACCTGCACGAAGAGTTTGCCGCTACCGTGGCCCAGTAGCTCATGCAGCCCCACCTGCACGTCGAAGGAGGGCCCCTTCCACCGGATGTACAGGTCCTACCAAGACAAGCAGGGACCCACGCTGTCCACGGAGCTGCAGCCCCTCATGCCCCTCTCCCAGGCCGAGGGAACATCACATACACATGAAGACCACTGAGCTCTGGCCCCACAGAGCCCATGTCATTCTTGCAGCAGCCCGGGGGTGGAGGGGTGCTTCCACTGTATGATCAGTGAGGAAACTAGTGGCACTCGGTCACATGGCCTGGGAGCAGCAGAGCCAGGATCAAAGCTGTGCTCTTTCCTCCCCGCTGCCCTGGTCCACAAAGGCAGGTGGAGCCCAGCTCTGACCCTCGGCTGCTGGCACCCACCTTGTCGTCATCCTCCAGAAAGGTGAGCTTCTCCCGTGGCGTGGTGTAGGCCACAGCCAGCACATTCCCCAGCGACACATTCTTAAAGCCTTCTGTCTGCCTTAGGTCGTCGTCTGCAGAAGGCAGGGAGGGGCCAGGGAGAAGAGACAAAGGTCAAGATTCACAGACAAGAGGTGAGGTGAGCAGAGCAGTCTGTGGCCAGGGTATGTGTGTAGAGAGAGGAGGTGTTTTAAATGGGGGCTCAGGGCCAGGTGCAGTGGCTCATGCCTGTAATCCTGGCACTCTTGGGAGGCCAAGGTTTGAGGATTGCTTGAGGGCAGGAGTTTGAGACCTCCATCTCTACTAAAAATAGAAAAACTAGCCAGGCCTTCTGGCAGGAGCCTGTGATCCCAGCTATTTGGCTGAGGCAGGAGGCTTGCTTGAGCTCAAGATTTCAAGGTTACTGTGTATTAGGCTGACGCTGTGGCACTCTAGCCTGGGGGACAGAGAAACTCACCCCACAAAAAACAAAAAAGAGGGGCTGAGGGCTGGGCCTGAGGATACTCACAGTTGGGGATATTGATGCCAGCAGGAATGCCAGAGCCAGCAAAGGTGAGAACATCCAGGGAGGTGAAGTCAGGGGTGAGGAATTTGTCCTTCTCGAAGGCTGGTGGCCAGGGCAGCTCCTTTAGCAGCTGCTCTGCACTTGCCACAAGCCGCTCGAACTTGGCACTCATGGCCTTGTTCACCATGGCCACAAAGCCTGCAGGGGAGGAAGGTCCGGAACTTGGAGCCCTGGGAGGCCCCCCCCTTCCATCCCACTCAGTCCCTCCAGCCATCACTGTGTACTGAGTGCCTGCTATGAGACATGGCCCTGGCTGGCTGCTGGGGACAGCAGTGACCCAGCTGGGCCCTACCAGATCAGCACCCCTGCCCCCTGATGCCTCGCCCCAGGCCTGTGTCTATGGGGTCACACCCAGGCCTCAAGGGGTACTGAGTTTCCCCCAAAGGCTAAAGTCTCTGGCTGCAGCAGGTGGACGCTCAGATCCCATGTCCAGGGAGGAGAGGAAGTGGGAGGAAGGCAGCACCTGTGGCTCAAAGGAGTAGGGCGCCGGCCCCATATGCTGGAGGTGGCGGGTTCAAACCCAGCCCTGGCCAAAAAACAAACAAACAAAAAACCAGAAAGTGGGAGGAGAAAGCTGGGCACAGACATGACTATGTCCCGAGGCCAGATGCTCTGCCTTACTCAGGGGGTCCCATGGGACATGGGGATGGGGGGGGGGAGGGCAAGGCATCCTGGGTTGGGGAGGGAAGCTCCGCACCCCTTGGGGTCTGGGGGTGAGCCCCTAGCACAGGATAGCAGCATCTATTCAGGTATATGTCACAGCGTCCACCAGCCCATGGGTACAGCCATCCTCACACACTCAGAAGCAGGGTAACCGGCTCAAAGTCACACAGCCCGTGAGTGACAAAGCCTGTGCCCTGACTGGACAACAGATGCAGCACAGCACAGTGACTCAGAGCCAGGGTCCTGGGCTTGGCCACCTACCACCTGTGCCCCAGTTCCCATGTCTGTTAAGTGAGGATGAAACTTCTGAAGGGATGATGATGATGTGTGAGTGGCCATAGGCAAGCTTCGTACAGCAGTGCTTGGAACATCAGGAGTATTCACCATGCCTGTTCTTACTGTCATTACGGCTGAGGGGAGCCCCTCGGGGGACACTGAGGGTATGAACCTGGACACAGGGAAGGGCTTATACCTAACCTCCCCTCTCCCAGGGTTACCTTCAAACTCTCCTCGGGAACCAAAGGGGTCACGGTAGCTCTCGATGAACCCAATGTAGCTGGGGAGAAAAAGGCAGAGCTGGAGGAATGGGCAGGCAGGTGGGCATCTGGGGCTGAGGCTGGCACCTCACCTTTCCACTATGGGTCCCTTGTCCTGGATCCAAAAGCAGGAGCCCCTCTTGTGGGCCTCGATGGAGCCCTGGGTGAAGCTTTCCACGTACTGGGCCAGCATCTGCTCCTGGCAGCTGCTGGCTGCATAGGCCTAGGGGTAAGCAGGGGCCAGTCAGCCTCGGGCCACCCACCCATCCCCTGCCCGTAGCCCCCTTTGCTGCCTGAACCCCTCAACCCCAGTCAGCCCTACCTTGGCTTTCTCCAGCTGCTCCACCACCTTCTGGAGGATGGGCGCATAGTCCCCCCGGGTCACCTGGAAATGGCTCCCCTGGAATTCGTAGCTCTTCAGCTTGGAAGTCACTTCAGAGTTCAGGGCAGGCTCTACGGAGAGAGGGATCACTCAGGGGAAAGGCCAGCATAACGCGTGTGGCAAACTTCCCGCCACACCACTCCAAATTTACCAGATTTCCAACTGCTAAATGGTCGTGAGAGGATCTTAGGTGCACTACGAAAATTTTTAAAGATCACGAAGTAAATTATTATTATTACTTTTTTTTTGTAGAGACAGAGTCTCACTTTATCACCCTCAGCAGAGTGCTATGGCATCACACAACTCACAGCAACCTCCAACTCCTGGACTTGGGCGATTCTCTTGCCTCAGCCTCTCGAGTAGCTGGGACTACAGGCGCCTGCCACAATGCCTGGCTAGCGAATTAAATTATTTTTGAAGAAAGTTCAGAGCACAGTAAGTATACTCCTTTTCTTACTCTTTTTTTTTTTTTTTGCAGTTTTTGGCCGGGGACGGGTTTGAACCCGCCACCTCTGGTATATGGGGCTGGCACCCTACTCCTTTGAGCCACAGACGCTGCCCTTTTCTTACTCCTTTTTTTTTTTTTTTGAGACAGAGCTTCAAGCTGTCCCCCTGGATAGAGTGCTGTTGCATCACAGCTCACAGCAACCTCTAATTCCTGGGCTCAAGCAAGTCTCTTGCCTCCGCTTCCCAAGTAGCTGGGACTATAGGCGCCTGCCACAACGCCTTGCCATTTTTTGGTTGTAGCCGTCCTCGTTGTTTGATGGGCCCGGGCTGGATTCGAACCTGCCAGCTCAGGTGTACGTTGAGCCACAGGCGCCGAGCCTTCTTACTCCTTTTTTTGATCAACATAAATTTTTTTTTTTTTTTGAGACAGAATCTCAAGCTGTCGCCCTGGGTAGAGTGCTGTGGCATCACAGCTCACAGCAACTGCCAACTCTAGGGCTCAAGTGATCCTCAGTTTTTCTACTTTAGTAGAGATGGGGTCTTGCTTTTTGCCCAGGCTGGTCTCAAACAATGCACCACCTTGGCTTCCCAGAGATGCAGTTCTCTAAGTACTTTACACATGACCACTCATTTAAGCCTCATGCCAACCCAGGGGAGGGGAAATCATTCTCTCCATTTTACAGAGGGAGAAACTTAGACACCAAAGGCGGCTGAGTGGACAGTGAATGGCAGCTTGGAGTTTTGAAAGTTAGTCACATCCCAGATGCAACCACAAGCATACGAGAGGGAGACTGGGGAGGAGGAGACATGATCACAGAAGAAAGCTGCTGGATGGAGTGAGGAAAGGCCCAGATCCAAGGAATGCAAGCAGACGTTTAGAAGCTGGAAAAGGCGAGGAAACAGATTCCCCCAACTCCACAAGGTACACAGCCCAGCTGACGCTTGATTTTGGACTCTGGACCTCCATAATGGCAACAGAATGAATCTGCAGTGATTTGTTAGAGGAGCAGTGGGATACCAGCTCACTGTTGCATTTTGCCTGGTGTCTCTGATCAATAAAATATACTTACACACTCTGTCAAAGCTTAAGTAAAAAAAATAGCCGCAGCCAGGTGCACTGGCTAGCACTGCCAGCACTTTGGGAGGCCGAGGTAGGGGGATTGCTTGAGCCAGAAAGTTTGAGATCAGACCAAGAAAGAGAGAGATCTCATCTCTACAAAAAAATAGAAAAATTAGCCGGGTGTGGTGGTGGGCTCCTGTAGTCCCAGTACTCAGGAGGCTGACACAGAGGAACCACTTGACCCCATGAGTTTGAGACTGCTGTGAGCTGTAAGGACACTACTGCACTCCAGCTCCAGCCCAGGAGACAAAGTAAGATCCTATCTCAAAAAAAGACAGCCACAGGCTTGGTGTGTATAGCACAGTGGTTATGGCGCCAGCCACTGCACTGACCCTGGCGGGTTCGAATCCGGCCTGGGCCAGCTAAACAACAATGACAACTGCAATAAAAAAATAGCTGGGTGTTGGCTCGGTGCCTGTGGCTCAACCGGCTACAGTGCCAGCCATGTACACCTGAGCTGGCGGGTTCAAATCCAGCCCGAGCCCGCCAAACAACAATGATGCCTACAACCAAAAAATGGCCGGGCGTCGTGGCAGTCGCCTGTAGTCCTAGCTACTTGGGAGGCAGAGGCAAGAGACTCGCTTGAGCCCAGGAATTGGAGGTTGCTGTGAGCTATGATGCTACAGCACTCTATCTAGGGTGACAGCTTGAAGCTCTGTCTCAAAAAAAAAAAAAAAAATAGCTGGGTGTTGTGGTGGGTGCCTGTAGTCCCAGCTACTTGGGAGATGGAGGCAGGAGACTCGCTTGAGCCCAGGAATTGGAGGTTGCTGTGAGCTGTGATGCCACAGCACTCTACCCAGGGTGACAACTTGAGGCTCTGTCTCAAAAAAAAAAAAAGACAGCCACGGTATTTCCCATTGGACTTGCTTTCTTATTGTGACTTCTCCCACTAAGCTACAGGATTGATGTATTAATGTCCCCTCCTCTTGAGGCTGGGCAGGCTGGGACTACAGCAGAAGTGATGCCATTTAAGTGCTGAGAACAGGTCGTAAGAGGCAAGCCAGCTTCTGCTGGGCTATCCTGGGATGCTTGCTCTTAGAGTCCAGCCCCTGGGAGCAAAATGAAGATGCCTCATGAGGTGTGGCATTTTGGTTGACAGCCCCAGGGGAAGCAGGCATAGCATGAGTGAAGAAGTCTGCAGGTGACTGCAGAGTTCCTAGACAACATCACCAAGGCCAACTGTTCCTACTGTGCTCCCTCTACTTTCCTGACCCACAGGGTCACTAAAATTTTGGGACATTTGTTTCACAGTGAAAGATAACTGATCCAGCTAGCCTGGCTCAAACCACACTCTTAACTGCTTACACCCTGTGGGGTATATTCCTATTCCCCTATTCACATCCTTCTTCCGAGACAAATCAAACAGCCTGCTGATCCCCAACTATCCTGCCACCCTGCTTTGGACACGCTGTTCCCTCCACCTGGCGCACAGTGCCTCATACATCTTATTAAATGAGTATCCGCCAGAGCTGGGCACTTGGGAGACAGCAAGCTAGTGGGAGGAGAGAAGGGCACAGACCCAGGTACGGGACAATAGGAAAGGTCCTGGAGAACTGGAGAAGGGAACATCCATGCATAGCCCAGAGGACGAGGTGGAGTGGACCAGGGGACACAAAGGGCCTGCAGGGAGTTCCACGAAGGAAGGGTGATGAGGTCGTGCAAAGGCCTGGCGAGGGCATGAGAGGCCTGGAAGCTGCTCTCATAGCTGGAACAGTCTGTGCTGCAGGGGACGTGAGGTGGGACAAGTAGTAAGGTTGTAGGCAGGGAGAGAAGCACCAGGTGGCTGAGGTCCTAACAGGGGCCTGCACGGGCCTGTCCATACTATGTCCATTTTCCCCTTAGCTAGTTTCCCTTTGAGAATGCCCCCAGGCCAGATGGCTCATTGCTGGCTCTTGGGTAGGCTTGATACCAGGTTGAAGCAACCAGAGACAGCCCCTTGCCTGCCCACAGGAGGTAGTTTACGTAGAAATACAAGACCAGACAGAGAGAAACCAGAGCCACTCCCAGGCCTTGCATAGAAACTCCTGGGACAGGCCCCTCTTTCTGCTGGAGTGGCAGGGCTGGTGGCCTGAGCCCCCAGGTCC
Source organism: Arctocebus calabarensis (assembly GCA_963573935.1). Taxonomy (NCBI): domain Eukaryota; kingdom Metazoa; phylum Chordata; class Mammalia; order Primates; family Lorisidae; genus Arctocebus; species Arctocebus calabarensis. Next base: position 28,943 of record CAUYON010067283.1, on the reverse strand, counting down.
AGAAATGCTATGTGGGGGTGCAGGGGTGTGAGGAGTGGCCTGCTGGGCCTGTGCAAAGCCCACCTCACCTGTGCCAAGCACGGATGCCAGCCGCACCTCATAGTGGGGCTTCCCTTCCTGGTCGACCTCTTTGAAGAGCCTCGTGTTGTAGGCACTGAGGTTCTGGAAAAGGTCAAGGCAGGGTTAGAGCAGGAGCAGGCAGGCCAGGCTGACTCTCTTGCTCTGCTCAGCACATTGAGCACTAACCTTCCCTGTGCACTGACTCAACTGTGCCAGGCCCTACATGACCCCAGCCAGCCCAAAACCCTGCATGACCCAGCCAACCCAAGGCCCCGCATGACTCCAGCCAACTCAAGGTACTGCATGACCTCAGCTAACCCAAGGCTACATGAGGCCGTTACCATCTCCAAGACAGGGAACCTGCTCACACAACTGAGCCTCGAACACATGGGCCCCAGAGTCTGAACTGGAAGCACAGCCTGACCTGTGGCTGCTGTCAGGCCCTATAATCCGGGGAGGGAAAGGGGCTCTATTCCTGGCACATATGGGATGGGACATTGCCCTTGTCTGTGCCAGGCTGACCTCTTAAGACAGGTGCTCTCCAAGTCTTTTCCACGTCATGGACCCAAGATGCCTGTCTCTGGGCCCAGGCTGAGATCCAGGTGCAGTCACTGGTGATGAGGAGGTGGGGACAAGTGGGAATTAAACCACCCCCCTGAGTTCCCCAGCTCCCTAACCTGTGAGTCCAGAAAGTCTTGAGCAAGTTTGGCATCTTCCATGGTACAGTCCCCAGAGAAATAGGTGGTGATTCCCTGTTGGGACGGGGAATGGTGGGGAAGAGGAGTAGCTGAGGCTGGGGGGGCCTCTCGGGCTTCTGGCACCTGCTCTCAGCAGCCTTCACCCTGTCCCCCTCCATCTCTCTCCAGGGGAAAGTGTAATAAAACAAACACAAAGATGGTCACCTCCGGCCTCCCCAGGCTGGCCCACCCGAGGCTTGCCACAGCTCTCAGACCAAGCAGCTGAAGTGGACTCCCCAGGTGGAGGCTAGGACACCCTTCTCAGCCCCCTCCACCTCATAGCCCTTCTCTCCTCTCCTACACACAGTATCCCATGTGCACATTGGCTCTGGGAGGAATGCTGGAATGATCCCACCCCACCTGCTTAACACCTTACAGATAACAAACCATGGCCCTCAGCAGGGAGCAGGTTCACATTCTCATCAAGTGCCCTTGAAGGACACCCTCCACTCCCCATGCAACTGAGGGTCTCACCTCCTTCCCCAGCCCAAGGTGTCGAAGCCTGGGCTCCAGAGAGAACATGAGCTCCCCGCAGGTCTGCCAGAGGCCCCTGACACCCTCTGGGTCCTGCTGGGCAGCCTCACTCCCCAGGATCACACGTTCCAGCTTCTCCTGCAGAGAGGGAAGGCCACTGGCCCAGTCAGACCAGCCAAACCTGCCCTCCAGAGCCTCCTCTTCCCCTCCCAAGCTCTTCTCCCACGTCCAAGGCCTCCTCCACACGGACCAGGGACCAGCCGGGCTGGCCTGAGAAATGTTGCACCTGGCGGGGGAGGTGGCCCACAGACCCACTGACTTAGGACTTCAACGAGAGTGCCTGTTCCAGTGTGAGAAGCCCAAATGTCAGGCTTCTCCATGGTCCCCTGTGACCACTAACAGGCTCCCTTTTTGCCAATGCCTAAAAGTTCGTAGAATACTTCCATATTCCACTCTCATTCAACCCTTAAAATGGCAGTTGGGAACAGCTGTGCTTTTCCTTTATGCATGAAGTTGGCTGACACCCACGGTCACACAGTGTCATAGTAACAGGGTCAAGGCTCTGCTCAGGGATTCTCCAACCACATTCTCCACACAACCCATCGGCCCCCTCCCTACTCTCCACCTTCCCCATCCACCCTCAGCTTACCTTGGGCAGGCTGGGAACAAACTTGGTGTCACCAAAGGATTTGTAGTTGCCCATGTTGGAGTAGACACCCGCAGCATAGACCAGGAACGCCTGAGGGGGAGGTAGGTATCAGAGACCCAGAAAGCACTGCCTCTGCAACCCCAGTCTCCTCCTGAGACATGAACATCTCAGCAGAATTAATACAGGTGAAGTTGGAAATGGGGGGCAGGGCCCAGACCCTGGAAGCACCAGTCTGGCCCCTAGCTACTCTCAGAGACCAGTTTTCACAGCCCCATTGTCCAGCCAGTTGGTCTTATCAGCAGTTCCCCAAACACACTCAGCCACTCACCCTTACTCCTTCCGCCCACAGCACCCTTGCAGCTACCTGGGGCCCACAAGTCCTTTAAGGCCCAATTCCAACATTGCCTCCTCTTGGCAGAAGCAGGCAGCTGGCTTAGAAGCAGCAAATGTTAGAGCATCAGAGATGGGGCATCAATCATCCATCTATGCTATGGCTTCTGCCAGCTCAGATCCAACCTCCCTTCCTCTGGTACCAAGACCTCAGTCTTCCTTCTGACAGGGAGGGGGATCTCCCTTCTCCTGCTACAGGGGCTGGTGAGTAAGCTGGCATGGCCAGGCTGAGAAATCCCCCTCCCTGACTACAGGGATGGGCACAAGGGTCAAGATGTCCAATAAGAGCTGTACCCAGGCAAGGCCCCATTGGCAAAGAGCCTCCATCCTGCACTGGACATAAGCAGGCCTAGCCCCTGAAGCCCCCTGCAGAGCGGGGGGAGGGCAAAGATGAGAGAGGAAGACTAAAGACTACACCCTTGGCAGCGCCTGTAGCTCAGTGGGTAGGGTGCCAGCCACATACACCGAGGCTGGCGAGTTTGAACCTGGCCCCAGCCAGCTAAAACAACAATGACAACTGCAACAAAAAGAAATAGCCAAGTGTTGTGGCAGGTGCCTGTAGTCCTAGGTACTTGGAAGGCTGAGGCAAGAGAATCGCTTACACCTAAGAGTTTGAAGTTGCTGTGAGCTGTGATGCAACAGCACTCTACCCAGGGTGACAGCTTGAGACTCCGTATCAAAAAATAATACATAAAACAAAGGCTGCACCTCCAAGGTGGCACTAAGCCCTGGACGCTGGTCATGCTTGAAGCCTCCTCTAGCCCTGAACTTGTCAATCATGGGAGCCAATAATTCTTTTTTTCATTTAAACCAATTCAAGTTGGGTTTCTGCTATTTGCAAACATAAGGTTCCCCCTAAAAATAGTAAAGCTTGGGTAGTACCTTTCCACTTAGAAGTGTTTACATGAGATTACCTCTTTTAATGAATAAACCAAGGTCTCAAGATGGGACCTGGTTATCCGAAGCTCAAAAGAGGTGGAAGAAATAGCACCTCAGCTCAGAGACAAGCAATCCAATCCTTTTATTTCACATGTAGAAAAAACAGGCTGAATTCTCATTCATTCCTGGTGGGAATATGACTTGGCAAAGCTTTTTTAGAAGATTTAACAGAATCAGTCAAGATATAGAACCTTTGACCCAAAGTATTTTCTACTTCTAGAAATAGATATTACGCACATGGGCAAGTATGCTCACCATGGCACTGGTTCTAAGAAAAAACAGGAACAATCTAAATGTCTGTCTAGCAATAAAGAAAAGATGAAATTGCTGTGGAATGCTTCATAACCAATAAAAAGAAAGAGGTAGATTTCTGTGTACTCCACGGAAGTTCACCAAGATATGGCATTCAATGAAAAAAAGCAGGATACGGACAAACATGACCTCCTTTATGTAAAAGAGAAAATAAGCAACCGATGCTGAGTGTGTGCAGTACAAGGGGAGGGAAAGTGCCGGACACCATGCCAGCCTTACCACTTAGTTCTGGGGAGGGCACTGAGAATGAGTAATCTGTGTTTTTAATCTTTCTGCACTATTGCCACACACTGACAATTCATGTATCGTTTGGCCAGTAGATGGAGAGACAAACAAAAACTAGAGGACACATTGAACTTTCTGCCCAGGGCCATGCAATATAGCAGAGAAGAAATGGTCCAGAACTCTTCCCTCTGCCTTCTCTGAATCTTCACTGCCATTTCCTTTGTTATACTCACAACAGCCACCATTTATCTTCTAGTCAGGCAGTGTTCTAAGTGGGTCATCGCAACATTGCGAGGTACACACAACCCACGTGCATATTTTACAGACGAGAAGACTTAGGCTCCAGGAGGCAAGGTTCCTGACTTTGTTTTTTTTTTTTTTTTGAGACAGAGCCTCAAGCTGTCACCCTGGGTAGAGTGCTGTGGCATCACAGCTCACAGCAACCTCCAATTCCTGGGCTCAAGCGAGTCTCCTGCCTCTGCCTCCCAAGTAGCTGGGACCAGAGGCGCCCGCCACAACGCCTGGCCATTTTTTGGTTGCCGCTGTCATTGTTGTTTGGCAGGCCCAGGCTGGATTCGAACCTGCCAGCTCAGGTGTACGTGGCTGGCATCTTAGCCCAGTTGAGCCACAGGCACCTAGCCAAGGTTCCTGACTTTGTAACCTGGCCTAATCTTCCACCTGCTCTCTGAAAGAGACAGACTTCTGTACCCCTGCATCCTGGTCCTCACACCCAGAAGCAACTCAGGAAATGGGGGCCAGCCTGAGAGAACTGACCTGATACTCCTCCTCTGTAAGGCCCTCAGCCAGGGCATATTGGCGCAGCTGATCAGGATCCTGGGCGCGGAAGAGGCGGCTGAGCAGGGCATAGATGTACGGGGCCTCAGGGGAGGTCTGCAGCAGCACAGCCAGGCCTCCGTACCAGGCGGCCCGTGATAGGTGGTGGGCATAAAGGCGCTCTGTGGGTGACAGCAGGCGGAAGGCCTCACGGCAGTCCAGGCTAGATACACCGATGTCATTGGGCAGGATGTACTGGGTGTCCGCCATGGGCTCTGCTGAGAACCATCACTGTTGTCATTTACTACACACCAGCTAAACAATGGCTCTGAACGCATATGATCTCATAGAATCGTCCCAAAAGCCCACGCCGAAGGGACTACTACTGTACCCAATCACCAGATATGCTCAGAGGTTCAGAGAAGGTTGGTTAGGTGACTCACTCAAGAAGATTCCAAAATACATTGGTGGGCCATACTTGGAATGTAGCCCCGCCCTCAACCTTAAAGACTTACTCCAACTACTTGGTATTACAGATGGGGAAACTGAGGCTCAGAGAGACTAGGAGCCTTGCCTAGTCACCCAGTGGAGGAGTCAGTAGCAGACTCTCATCTCTAGACTCCTAGCCCAGGCCCGTTTCTGTGTCCCCTCCTTCTCTTCCCAACTCCCTGCCTCCTAGTTCAGACTTCTTCAACACCCCTCATTGTGTTCACAGGGACAAAGTGTCTGGCTGTCAGCTGGAAGACTCTGACTCCACCAGGTTCTAATCCTGATTCCACCAGACTTCCCAAAGTCAATCAATTGCTTCGCTTTTCTGCCATTTCCTCTTCTGTAAAAAGGGGACGATAATGACCCCAACTTCAACAAATGTGCGCACTAATTAGATGAGGTCGCCCTGAATGGGACGTACCAACAGGAGTAAATGGTTTTCCTCACTCCTCTCCTCCCTCGCGGCTGTCCCATTCTCATCCTTCTAGCTGCCTTTCCCTCAGTTCTCCACTCTCCTGCCCTCTCCATGTGCTTGGCCAGGGAAACCACAGCAGTTCACGCTGGAAGAAAACCCATTTTACAGATGGGGAAATTGAGAGTTGGCGAGGCCAAGCAACTTACCGAAGGTCTCACAGTCCCGGTGGGACCCGGGTACTCCTACCCCATGGCACTCTCCACACCCCCCTCCCGGCTGGGAAGGAGTTTCCAGCCTCCCCGCCGCCTCCCAAGGCTCTGCCCAGATGGCACAGTTCCCGGGTTCGGAAAGGGGTGTTAACTCTTTGCTGCCCGGAGTGCTCTTTGAGGTCGAGGTTGGGATGAATTTGGAAGAAGTACCAGAAAGTGGGCAGAAAAGAAACGATTTTGCGTTCAGTCCAGCCTCGCCTGAGTCCCCCGGGAATGACACACTGTGACCCCCAAACCCGGGCGCCGCGCCTCACCTCCAGCAGCAGCTCTGTTCGCAAACTCACTTCCTGCTTCCGGCTCCCCCATTCATTGGGGCTCTGAGAACTCCTCCCCCACTGGCCAATTGTCGGGCCCTGGAGCCCCGATGGGCGCCGGCCCCAACCAATAGGAGCACCGAGGACAGCCTCTCAGGCCCGCCGGCTCCCGCCCCAAGCGCTACGAGGTGGCGCGGGGATGGCCCTTGCGGCCTTGGCTTTTTGTCCCGAGGCTGCGCTCGCTCCTGGACCGGGAACCTGCGTGCCACTCCTGGCCGCGGCCTTGTCCAGCAGAGCGGGCTAACAGAGTCCCCTGGTCTGGGTCAGGCTGGCGCGAGTGTCAGGAACAGCACCAGGGACTTTCCCCCCAACACACAGCCACGACCCCGGTCCCCTTTGGAGCTTCTCCGCAGAGTCCCCAGACCCGTTTTCCCGGGGAATCTGCGCAGTAGGAGTAGTGTGGCTCCCCCTCCCCCTGGTCTTGGGGCCCGGGGATGGAAACTCGTTGGAGTCTGCGAAGTCTTGGTGTAGGGAATCGGGGATACCGGCGAGCGGGCTCTGGTCGGGGCTGGGGTGACCCTACCCGGGTAGGGGTGCCGAGAAACGCCCCGAGCGCTCCACTGCACCACGGCTGACTCGCCGCAGGTCTGGGGGCAGTCGCTAAGCACTCCCGCCCCTCCGTTTCCTCTGCACGAACAGGCGTGAGTACAGAGGAGTGGACAGGGTCCTGGTGCCCGCCAAGTGCACGAAAAAGCCGCCTGCCACCCAGAAAGGCAGCGGGGGGCAGAGGTTCCCTCCGCGGCGGCCAGGGGTCCAGGGTCAAGCTGGGACGGAGCCAGGTGTGGCCTCGAGTGGGCTATTTTATCTGTCTTGGCTTTATAGGGGGGACACCAGGCTCATAACTGAAGCCAACCCAAAGGACAGTGTAGGGCTTATGTGACGATTTGACTGCGAAATGCGGCCCTTGTGGTGCGGGGGTGGGGTGGGGGTGTTTGCAGACAACTTGCCCAAGGTCCTGTTTGGCACAACAGTGCTACTGGCTGTTGACTTTTATGATGACTGTCATTATATGGGGGACATCAGTAAGTTAGTCTTTGCCTTTAAGTCACACCTCTTTTATCCTGTGCCTCAACTTTCAGTGTGTTTCTAGTGGGTATAAATTTCAACTCTAGAAAAGTTTAAATGTACACAGGTGGAGGAAGTAGGGCTGTCCCCTGCCACCAGGAGGCAGCTCTGGCAAGCATGATGGCATTTTTATGATCACAGCTAACATGAGCACTTACTGAAGTCCCTTGCTAGCAGCTTGACATGGAGGATCTCATTTAATTCTTGTAAAAACCCTGAGACAGGATATCATTTTACCCATTGTACAGGTGGGAAACAGGCTAAGAAGTTCGTCAATTTCCCTACAGCATGTCCTCAAGAGTCCCTGATCTGGGGCCCAGCATTACTCAGACTTTCCACCATGCTGTCCCCTTCTCCTGTTCTCAACACACACACACACACATTTAACATGAAGCAGACTCCCCACTGGAGTCATATCTGTCCCCAGCTGTGGCTTTCCCCATGGGAGTGAACAAGGGGTAAGTAAGGAAGTAACATTAAGTATGTCCTACGTGACAGATGCCCTCCACACATTCACAACCACCTGGTGAGGCAGGGACTGTTATTCCATTTAACAGTGAGGAAACTGAAGTACCAAGAGCTGGCGAGGGCAAAGCCAGGGCAAGACCCAGGGGACCCCTGTCTGTTCCCCTCCACCAACTCTGAGCTCTCCCAGCATTCAGGCTGGTGCCCTTTGCTTGTCTCTCCTCCCTGAGTCAGAGGTTCCCCGCTGGCAAGGGGATCAGAATGTTCCCAACATGGTCAGAAAAGAGAACGCTTGGGAAGACTTGGGTTTCTAGTGCAGTGTGTATATAGAAGTTGAAATGTCCCCATGCCAGCTCTAGCCTCCCTGTCCCCACCCCTGCTGCAGCAGGCAATGCTCTGGAAGGATCTGGTAATATCCTTCCCTTGCCACAGCCACAGAGGGTGCCCTCTGTCCTCCCAGGTCTGCACTCTCTGACTCCAGCCAGCTGGGTGGTCCTGACAGGTCCCTCCCCCTTGGAATCTGTGCTGAGACTCTCACATCTGTTTTTCATTGGGGACAATGCCCAGGTCAGGCCTGTACTCGAGTTCTCTTTTTTTTTTTGGCCAGGGCTGGGATTGAACCTGCCACCTCTGGCATATGGGACTGGTGCCCTACTCCTTTGAGCCACAGGAGCTGCCCTCGAGTTCTCTCCTTTCCCAGGAATGGTCTGGGGCAACCTCAGTAACACTCCCAGTTTGGCCATCAGCTCACAGGGAGAGGTGACTTATAGCCAGAATGACTAGAGGTCCAGGTCAGATTTGGCCTCCACCCCCACCCCTATTCCTTTTTTTCTGATTCTGTCCACACTGTGCTCACCAGTTGTCAGGCATTTTCCTGCCATACCATGCTGTTTCCTTTGGCTGGGCTGCCTTCAAACTTCTCCTGTCCTCTGGAGACACTGCCACTCACAATGTGGCTCAGGCTTCAGGTCCTATGACTTCCTTCTCAGAATGCCCCCCGCTTGGCTGATGGCCCACTGCACCTGCCCATGCAGGGGTCAGCTTCCAGCACAAGTACATGCAAACCCCTCCTGAGACTAGAAGCTCCCGGATGGACGCAAGGCCTAGCTCACGTGGTGCCCCACACGGCTGGACACCAGGCAGGTGGGTGTCCATCAAGCCCATCTCAAAAACCCTGCTCACTTCTCCCCCTCTGCAGGAGGAAAGCAGCAGTAGTGGCAGAGGGCAGGCTCTGGCACCAGACAGGCAGCTGTGGATTCCAGTCCTGGCTTGGCCACTTTCTAGCTGTATGACTTGGAGCCTATACTTTAATCTCCCTGTAAACACAAATGGCAACACCTCCCTTCCTGAGGTTACTGTGGATTAAACAACAAAACCTCCGAGAAGCAGAGCCCAGAGCCTGGTGAGTGCTCAACGAGCATAATTATTATTATTATTAGCACAGTGCAGGGCACAAGGTGGGCATTCAGGAATGATAGCCCTTGTGTCACAGCCAATGCTCTGGACCTGCATGTCCCCTCTCCTCCCTTTGTTGACTCCTGACCGTCCCCAAATGAGATTCAAAGTCTTCCATCCAGCATCTTCCCAGGTCCACGCTCCAACCCCTCCTTGCCCCCTGTAGCCCATGCTCCAGCCACCCTGAATCTGTCCCTTGGTTTCCTGTGTGCTGGCACCTGCACCTGTACAGACCCTCCCTCTGCCTTGAGCACCCTTCCCAAAGACCTGAAAGATTCTGAGCAGCCACTGAGGCTGATCTCCTAAGCCACTTCCTCTGTGAAGTCCCCTCCCTGGCTGCCAGTGAGGACTCCCCCACAGGGCCTGACCATTCTCTGATCTTAGCACACAGGAAGCTGTGCTACCATTTGGTAACCTTGTTGGTCCTCCTCTAGACTCTGAACTCTGCCTGGGAGGGGAGGGGACCATTTGATTGTCCCTGTGTCCCAAGAGCCTACATGGTATGGAGTCCAGCCCTTAACAGCTGTCAGCAAATGCCAGTCCCAGCCTGCCATCAACCCAGCGCTGGCTTAGGGGTTGGCAGCACTGCACGCATGCGGGACATGTGGGATTTGTGAGGGCCACTGAGCATCAAGGTTTATAGAAGAACCCAGGAAGGCAGCGGGAAGGAGGAATATCTGGAACTGGGTTGGCAGGCTCAGGGCGCAGACAGCCTAAGCTGGGGGTCAGAGGCCCTGGGCCCCTTCACCCCCCCAGGGGCACACAGTGTAGGCGGCGTGACATGGGACAGCCCAGGGTGGGCAGGGACATGGGACTGGACTTCCCTCTATCAGCCCAGGGCAGAGCTGGTATTGAAGGTCCCATCAGTATGATGGTGGTATAGAGATCCTGGGGACCTCCAGACTTAGGCGGGAGAGGCACAGCCCATCCAACACCTCTATCTGGCATGGCCATGTGCCAGCAGGTAGAATCCCACATGCAGAGCTCTCTTTGGGCTGCAGGAGGTGGGGGGCCTGGGTGGGCAGGTGGATGCAGCAGCTGGGGGCCCTGGGGAACCTAGTCTAGTGGCCCCTGGAAAATGAGGCGGACACAACCATGCTCACCAGTGAGCCAGGCCCCACAAAATGGGCAGGCGGCGTGGAAAGCATGGGTGCCGTGGGGCAGCGGTGTCTGGGCCCAGTAGCGGGCAGTCTTCTCAGAGCAGACATGGCCGCAGGGTGCAAAGGCATGGCTGGGGGGCCCAGGGTCCAGGCAGAGACCAGCCTCCTGGCCAAGCCACAGGGGCACATAGGGCCCCACAAGGCGGCAGAGAGGACATTCACGCTCCTGGGGCCCCCGTTCCCTCCGGCAGCCCCAACCATGGTAGCCATGGACATGGCCACAACGGACATAGACCCAGGGCTGCTGCTTGTCGGGTGCTGTGCGGCCACGGGCTGGACTGGGGAAGGCCAGGGTGCTCAGCCCCACAGGGCACTGGGGCCGTGCTGCATTTGCCTCCTGGCGCTGGGCCTCCAGCTGTTTCAGTGTGGGTGCCCGAAGCAGCCCCGCCGGAGTGCGCCACAGCAGTGTGGCCCCACACAGATCGATGAGGGAGCCGTCCTGTAGCACATTGGATTCATTTTCTACCTGCAGAAGCAGCAGAAGGGCCTTACTGTCCCAGAGGCCCCACAGTCAAATCGCCCATCTATCCCGCTGAGCCTCCCTAGAGAGGCCACCCTGGATTGCCCCAGGCAGGGACTGGTACTCGCTCCCAGTGGGGCACGGGCTTTTGTTTCATCTGTCAAATCAGGAGGTCTGGACCAAAACAAGGTTTTTCTAAAAATGTTTTCCAAAGTTCTGCCCTAATGGCAGGGGCAGGGAACACCACTAACTGGGAATGCTGGATACTCAGGCCAAAGCAACTGTTCCAGGGATTGTGGTTAAAAGCAAAAACTGTGGTGCTAGATTGCCGGGTTTGAGTACTGGCCTCACTGTTTACTAACTCTGTGTCACTGGTTGAGCAACTTAGTCCATGCTCTGTTTCCTCACCCTCAAGATCTGAAGTGGTTCTCACGAAGATTAGATGAGTCAATCAGTGTGAACACTCGGGAAGCTGCTAGGCACACAGTAGTGAGTGCTCACAAGGACATGCTTGTGAAATGTTCATGTGCACAGCGTTAAAAAGTAACACTTCCCCAATTCTCCCTGTCAACTTGATGCTCTAGTCTAGAAAGACAAGACTGCTTTCCCTGAGGTTGTGAGGGATGTGCTTACACCCAGGAAGAGCTCTGCATGGCCCGTTTGCAGAGCATGTCCACAGGACCTTGGGCAAGCCCCTGCCTCTCTAAAACTCACTCCTGGTGCAGTTCTCTGATCTGTACCCTGTGGTGCTTCCACTGCCACCTTCCCTGTGGGGAGAGAATAAAGCTAAACCTGTCTAAACGTGACAGACACTCTGCAGAGGACTGACACCCTAGGCTACAAACTACTCACACATGGGCCAAGTGTCACTCTCATTAGAGGGTGTGATTTTTTAAGCTGCTGGCGGTCTGCAAACTGAGGTGTGTTTGCATGCGCTCTATTTCAGAATGCCACAGAGACCTCCCTAGGGACATAGGCTACCCTTAGGAACGTAGGTCTTTCCCTGACTGTGGGGCAAGTGGCACATGCCAAGAACTCCCCAAGCCTGGGAATTCTCCCAGGTGGAGTTTGCTTGGGTTCCCTTGGGCAGAGGTGCTGGAGATCACTCTTGGTTCTGGCATGGGTATGGGCAGCCGGGCAAGGATGGGGGTGGGAGAAGAGCAGGCCACCTACCAGCTTCCCCCGCTGCTGGGCAGAGCGGCTGTCCCGTAGCGTATATACGTTCCCGCAGACCGAGATCTCTCGCCAGACACCTGGAGCTGAGTCCTCGGAGAAGCCACCCGCTGGGTGCATCACTAGGACTCCATTGGTGGTCAGGCCATCCATCAGGCCATCAGGGGTCCGCCATTTAGCTGCCCGCTCCTGGGACCACATTAGAGATCAGATCACACCCCCGAGAGGCCCCTAAGCAGGCCACATGTCTGAGGTGCTGCCCTGCTACCCTCAAGTTCAGAGGTAGCCCAGAGAGGACAGGCACTGAAGCATCCCCTGACCTCTCTGAGCCTCATTCTGCTCATCTGTTCAGTGAGGTTGCTAATCCCTGCCCGGGTCAGTTAGGGTTACTATGGACTGGTTCATCACCCTAGGATGTTGCACCTCCCCAGCCTGACCTTGGCTCACTCTCAGATGAAGGGTTGGTCCCTGCCTGGGGGCTCACTCACTCCAAGGAAGATGTTGCTGGAGGCATCGAAGCCAGCAGCATAGATGCGGGCTGTGTAGGGCGGCCGGCGGTCACAGAGGATGCGGCAGGCATAGCGGGAGATGGTACTCTGGGCAGAAGGACCATCAGCAGCCCCTCCTCCCGGGGACGTGTCTGTTACCACAAAGTCGATCATGTTCTCCGTGGAGCGGCCGATCTATGAGGAAGTGGAGGAGGCCCTGGGATTATACAAGCATGGGAAGCCTCCTGGGTTTCCCACTCAGCAAACCAGTAGCTGCTTTGCATACAGGACCAGACGAAGCACCACCAGCCCCTGAGCAGTGGACGACACTGACTCCCTAGACCCTCTGGGCTCCCAGGTGGCTCCAAGTCCATCAGCCATTCTCCTGCTCTGTCACTCACTCAATTAAAAATAGTTGATTTACTGATAGAACAGTAGAAGAGGGGTGGCACCTGTGGCTCAAAGGAGTAGGGCGCCTGCCCCATATACTAGAGGTGGCGGGTTCAAACCCAGCCCCAGCCAAAACCCGCCCCCCCCAAAATAAATAAATAAATAAATAAGAACAGTAGAAGGGTACTCAAATGTTAGCAGCAAATAGTGAATGTTTAGTATTTATTATCTGCCAGGCACCACTGCAAGCTTTTTTTTTTTTTTTTTGAGACAGAGCCTCAAGCTGTCACCCTGAGTAGAGTGCTATAGTGTCACAGCTTGTAGCAACCTCAAACTCTTGGGCTTACATGATTCTCTTGCCTCAGCCTCCCAAGTAGCTGGGACCACAGGTGCCTGCCCCAATGCCCCGGTATTTTTTTTGTTGTTACAATTGTCATTGTTGTTTTAGCTGGCCCAGATGGGGTTCAAACCCACCAGCCTCAGTGTATGTGGCTGGCACCCTAACCACTGAGCAACAGACACAACCCCACACTAAGCATTTTATGGGCAATGCCTCAGTTAATCTTCTCATGGCATAGGTACTGTTATGGGCCTCACTTTACCAATGCTCAGAGAACTTAAATGGCTCTTAAATGCCAAAGTCACCAGGTGGTTATGTGACAGAATAGAGATCTGAACCCAACCATTACGGCTCTCACACCCACACTCTAAACTCCATGTATTGCCTCCCACAGTCTGTGGGTCTTGATACAGCCATAGACTGGCTGTGTGACTCTGTAGAATGTTGACCACACCGAGTGCCCCCAAAGCTTCCTTGCCACAGCCTCCAACCTGCAGCACCAGCATGGAGTACCCGCACAGCCTGGAGGCTCCAAGGCCAGGAGGCCTGTGGGGGGGGGGGTCTGACATACCTGGAACATGTCTGTGTCACTGTCATGTGTGTACTCCACGATGACCGAGTGGCTCCGGGACAGTGTGTATGAGATGCTGTGCTGGCCTCGGTTACTCAGTGCCTGGTGGGGAGAAAGAAGTCACTTTCTGGGCGGCGCCTGTGGCTCAGCGAGTAGGGTGCCAGCCCCATATGCCGAAGGTGGTGGTTCAAACCCAGCCTCGGCCAAACTGCAAAACAGAAAAATAGCTGGGCGTTGTGGTGAGCGCCTGTAGTCCCAGCTACTCAGGAGGCTGAGGCAAGAGAATCGCCTAAGCCCAGGAGTTGGAGGTTGCTGTGAGCAGTGTGATGCCACGGCACTCTACCAAGGGCGATAAAGTGAGACTCTGTCTCTACAAAAAAAAAAAAAAAAAAAAAGAAGTCACTTTCTGGGGCATGTGGCCATGAGAAGCGTGAGCCTCTGAGCTGAAGCTGAAGCTCAGAGCCCAGGAGGAAGGGGAGGATGTGCAGAGGGTGTGCCATGCAACAGCAGCTTTATAACTGATTTAACCCCTACAGTCCCCCCAAGAATGGGGTTGTCAGTCCCACTTACAGCTAAGGGAACTGCAGGTCAGAGGAGGACTGGCCTAAAGGCACACAGCTGGAAATAGCAGAGGCTGAATCTAACCCAAATCCTCTCAAGCCAAAGGTTTTCCCTCTGCTATCGTGTGTGATGGTCACAGCCCCCTCTCTGAGCCTCAGCTGCCTCTAGGAGGATGCTGCTCATTTCCATCCAATGAATGGAGTCTGATGGTCAAGGAAACATACTGTAAAGGACTGTGAATATTGCAAAGGATTTCCCATCTCTGCCCTTTCTCGTGTAGCCCAGTAGGCAGTGAGTGATGACACAGTAGTCCCCCTGCTCCAATGGGGCTTCAGGCAGGGAGGACTGGGAAGGCTGAAGACCTGGGCGTTGCGGAGGGAGGGCAGGTTTGGCACTCAGGCCAACAGGTGAGGTGCTTGCCTTGGAGACGAGCGGCGTGGAGATGTGGTGCATGACATCTGGCTTCACACCATTGGCATGTGGCCGGCGGCTCAGTGCGAGGCGGCTTCGCCGGCGGCCCTTGTCCCCACTTGCCAAACAGCCATTATAGCTGTGGATGTGAGGAGTTAAGAAGAAAGGTTTGCAGGAGGAGAGAGAGGAGGAGAGAAAGTGAGCCTCTGATGGGACATGATACAAACTGCTAACTTCTGGGCAGATCCCAACGTAACAAACACACTCTAGAACCACCCGAAACCAGAAGGCCCTGCAATAGAAAATCAGTGTCCTGGGAAGCAGAGTGGGTGCCAAACAGCTTCAGAAGGACGTTCAGTCAACTGACTAAGTGTTTCTCGCCTGAGCCATGTCTGGGTGGGTGCTGGGGCTATAGAGGTGATGCATGCTGGCCACTGAGTTATGTTCCTTCAGGGAAGGGGGTCCTTGCCTGCTTCTGCAAATAAGGTGCCACCTGCCATGACCCAGGCATAAGCCAATATGCCACAGGCCCAGAGGAAGAAGAAATTCTGGCTCTGGGATCCAGGAGAGGAAGCATCTCTGGGTTTTGAAGAACTAGAAAGGATTCGCCTGTAGCACACTGTTGTTTATTATTCCACAACTAGAAACCAAAGGAAAAAAACAGATCCACTTTTCCACTACCTCTGTGTATTCATGCACTTCAAATCTCCACATTCCTTTTCAGCTCTTGTCCAGAGGGAGTGATTGTGAGAGGCAAAGGGAGTGAGTCACAGCTTTGATAGCTGCCAGGTACTAAACCTGTGGGATCCTGGTCCTCCACATTATCAATCATCTAATGGTGTCTGTGCAACATCCTGCCAGGCAAGTGTCTTCCTTCCCATGTTCCAAATGAGAGAAATTGAGGCTCAGGGAGGTAAAGTGACTTGCCTCAGGCCAGGAAGTTAAAATGTGCACATCTGAGCTGGAGTCTGTCTGACTCTGACCTGCAGAAGCCCTTCTAGAGGGAGGCTCACCCTGAGCAAAGGCCCCACGGATGGCCAGATCTGGTGAGATCAGGGAATGATGACTTGGGTGGTGAAGTGCAATAGGGAAGACAAAGGTAGTAGAAGGCCCCAAACACCAAGCTGAGGACATTATTCTGTAAGCAGTGAAGCTATGAAGGTTTCAAAACAGGGAGTAGCAGCTGCCAAATACAGATGAGGACCACTTGAATTGGAATCTTTTGGTGAACTTGTTAAAATCCAGGTTCCCTGGCCCTGCTGAGGTTTTGATTTCATCTGTTTGTGGTGTATTTTCAGTGTGTTCTGCAGGGGGCTGTGATGTGCAGCCAGCATGGGGCATCCCTGCTCTGCAGAGGGCTGTCAAGAGGGCCCACACCTTTCTGCCCTTAGTCTCCCCAATCGGTGGTCTTGCCCTCAGCTAGAAAGCAAGCCTTGCCTTTGGGATGAGAACCAGCTGCTTGTCCCATGCTAACACTCCCTGGAGGGGCATCCATTTTGCCCTTGTGGGTTCTTTCCATATACTGGGAAGGCCTTGGGGTAGGGCCTTTCAGGACACAGGTTCAGGATGCAGATGAGCCTGGCTTAAATCCAGCACTTGTATTTATCACGTGGCCTCTATAAACCGGGGCTAGTTTTTCAGTACCTACCTCATAGGTTCATTTTGCTAACTAAATGAGATAAAGCATTTAAAAATGCTTGGCACAGAGCTTGGTGTTTATAACAAGCCCTTGATAAGCATAGCCATCATCATGTTCTTTAAAAAGCACATGGCATGCATGTATCAACAAACAGTAGCCATTATTATTTCTTAATAATCACTATAATGAAAATATAGCTTATCAAATACTTTCTTCAGGACTGGGGGCAGAGAGAAAGGCCCAAAGGAGATCTGGATGGAGGAGGAGGGAGCAGGGTCTGTACCTTGGGGGAGAGCCGAGTGGCTGGTACAGGGGGATCCTGGTAAGACCAGGAGGGCTGAGGACTGCCTCACCACTGACTCACGCTGCTTCCCCTCTCCTGGCCTCAGCCTTACACATCTCTAGTGTGAGGGTCAGCTGTGGCTTAGTGAAAGTGCACTAGACCTAGAGTAAGAAAGACCTGGGTCCAAATCCCAGCCCTGCCACTTACCAGCTGTGTGCCCTTGGGCCAGTCACTTCCCCTCTCTGAGCCTCGGTTTCCTCACCTCCTTCCTCACAGCATCTTTGTGAAGATTGAAATGAAATAATGTCCATGAAAGGGCTTGGCACAGGCCTGCCTCCCAGAACACTTGCTATGTGCCAGATACTATTCTATGTACTTTACAGAAATCACCTCATTCATTCCTTCTGGCAGCCCTCTGAAGTAGGATTATTACCATTCCTATTTGCAAAATGGGAAAGTGGAGACACAGGGAAGTTCAGAGACTTACAGAGGCAGTATTTGAACCAAGCAGTTTTGCTAGAGAACCAAATTTCTTCACCCGACACCAAACACACTAGTGGCTTTATAAAAGGCAGCAGTCATTATCTTTTTTTCCTCATCTGATCAGAAATGTGGGCAGTTAGAGTTGTCTCAGTAATATGTGAAAAATGGGAAGATAAAATAATAATTATGAATTGAAGTGGGTTTGATTGGTTTTGTCTTTCAGCTGGGAAGGTGAGGAGGGACAAATGGCAGAAGGCCCTGTGGGGGTGCCTGGTGCCCTACCCCTCCCACGCCAGGAATGCTCACCCCAGAACGATGAGCTCGCCATACTTGATGGGCTCCTCGCCTGGCTGTGCATCTTCACCGGGAGAGGAGAGAACATAAGACCCCTTGTTCCCAGGGTGCTGGAGGTCTGAGGTTCGAGGGGCCCCCACTTCAGGGTTTCCTTCTAGTACCATTCTGGGCAGAGTGAGAGAGAAAAGAGCTTTGCAGCTTTCCATCCTAGCCCCTCTGCATTCCCAGCTCCCGCCTACTGCACAGCCTCCTAGGCTAAGGCAATAGTGACCTTTCACCACTGCTGTTCCTATGACAACTACTTCACCTCTGCCTGCCCTAAACTGACCAGGGATGCTGGGATACCAGGGAGTGGAAATGGGTGGGATGGTCCCAAAGGGGACTGGTGGCACAATCAGAGGGTGAGGATATTTGGTTGCGCCAGAGGGGGATGGACTAACTTGTGGTGGCCAGAGGGTGCTTTGGGGCCAACACGCCAGCCTGGGATGTGTTTGGGAGAGGCATCCCATGAGCTGGGGGTCCATACTCCTCATCTCAGACCCAGTCCCTGGATTTAGGTCTTAGCCTCAGGACCGCTGAGTTATCTCTTTTGTCAGGTCCTTTGGCTCTATCTATCCATCTTAATCTTTCTGCCCCTTTGCAATCTAGACCTGTTTTCTCAATGACTTTCCGTCCTCCCTGCCGCTGTCCTTTTCGTTCTCTTCTTACCCTCTTCTCCGTCTCTGTCCGCCTTCACCTCACCATCAATCTGCCTCAGTCTCCCCATCTTGACCTCGCCCTAAGGCCAGGCCAACGGACTCTCCCTGGGTGTGCGCCCCTCCCTCCCTCAGGTGTCTGCCTGCGGTCCCTGAGCTGCCCGGGTCTCAGGAGGCCTATGGGGGCAGCGCTCCCCCCTCCTACTCAGGCTGCAGCAGAGCTTGTCTCCCGCAGGCAGCCTGTTTGGAAAACAGCCCCGCGTTGAAGGGACTGCGCCGGGCAGGCCCGCGCCCCGCGCCCCCAGCCCCAACGCATACGCAGATACACACCCGCGGCCCCTCCACACGAACACGCGCGCACGCACACAGCCGCGCACACCCAGAGCCCAGCGGGCACTGCCCGGACGGGCGCAGAGCCCACCTCGCACCCGCGACCGCAGGGACGCGCAGACGCGCAAACAGCCACAGGCGCCCGCCCTCAGACCTACTCTCGCCACCACCCCCAGACGCGCAAACACGCCCCCCGCGCCCGCCCGGCGCAGCCCCCGCCCCCTCCGCCCCTGCAGCCTCACCTGGCCACGTTCCGGGCCCCGCTGGGCGCTGCTTCCTCCCCGCCTCGCCCCTGTTCGGCCCCAGGGCCGCTGCTGCGGGATGGGCCCGGCCCGCGGCAGCTCCGCGCTGCCTCGTCACGGGGACACCGGGAGCCGGGAAAGGCGGGGATGAGCCCCGAACCGCCACGCTCCGCCCCCTGTCCAGATGCCCCGCCCAGTTATCCCCGCCCCCGAGAGAGTCCCGCCTCACCTAGACTCCGCCCCTTGCGGCGAAGCTTAGCCCTAGCAGCTCCTCCCTCTCTAGGAGACCACGCCCTTCCCTCGAGCCCCGCCCACGGACCCAGACAGGCCCCGCCCACCACCCTGTCTGTGGGGCTCCCTCGCCCTTCCTCTCTAACCCAGGGACTTTCCAGTAATCTACGCGAGCCCCCCGCTTGAGGCTCCCCAAATTCCGCCCCCATGTCTGGGGACTTCGGGGTTCTCCCAGAGACCCGGACGCCCCCTTTCCACCGTAGGCCAGAGCCTTTGCCCTGGGCCTGACCCCGCCTCCTCCCACGCGGCGAAGCCCTGCCACGCAGTTTGAGAAGCAGTGACTAGGAGGAGAGAATACTAGAGCAGGCGGAGGGGATGCGTGTCGCCGGCAGAGGACAAGGAAAACAGCTGCAGTTGACTAGAGTCGCAGATCTGTCTTCCAGCCCAGCTTGCTGGATGACCTCCTGTTGGCTCTGGGTCCCTGCTGTCCAGGGGCACCCACTTTCCTCTTTTCACCAGCATGCACACATCCAGATGCCAGAGAGGGGAAGGCGACCTTTGGGGCAGTGCAGACCTTCTGGGCCTGGACTTGCAATGGATCTCTTCTATCAGCTGTTTGAGCTAATTAAACCCTTTAGTCCCTGGGAGGCAGGCACAATAATTGCCCATTTTATAGATGAGGAGACAGGTTTACAAAAGTGACTAACTCATTGTAGTTTCCTAAAAACGGGCCAAGAGGGGATCTCAGCTGTCTGAGTGACTCCTAAACCTCAGCTCCTAATTTCCATACCTTGTCATTAATGTTTGGGGGAGGCAGGTTGGAGGCTCAGAGGTGCAGGCCAGGAGAAACCTGGTAAGCATCAAATAAGGTCCCTACAGCTCAGTATCTCTTGATCTCAAATTATTACTAAGGGCTGGAGTGTAGTTCTAAACCCAATCTTTTGGTCTTGGCGGGGTCAGTTGTGGGAAAATCAAGGGAGCCTGGACAGAGGAGGTGGCCTTTGCCTTCCATCATAAAGGCTGTGTGGGAGTTTGCCCCCACCTTCCTGACAGCAAGCCTCTGCCGCACCCCAACTTGTTGCATGGGAAGTTCCCAATGTACCAGACTCTGGGCTGGGGCCACCATTCCACCAATTCCCTCACCTCAAAATAGTCAAACTGCTTTGCCAATTGCTTGGGGCCCAGCGGCTAGAGGGAACACGAAAGCAACCAACAGCACATCCCCCAGAGAAAAAGACCCTCATCAATCAGAGGAAAATTCCTGAGAAGCAAGCCATCACCGCGCAGGCCAGTCTGCTGGGCCACAACAGCAGATCATACTGAGCCACAGGACAGCTTCCATCACTGAATGCTTCCAGTATGTCCCCCTCCGTGCTGGGTGTGCACAGCTACCGTAAGATAAGGGGACACGGGAACAATCTCATTCCCTTTGTACCCCCAGCTTTCAACACATTGCCTGCCAGAGCAGGTCCTCAGGGAACATGTACTGAATTGCTGTTGTAATCCCTAGTTTCCAGATGAGGAAACTGAGGCTCAGATGGAGCAGAAACTTGTCCCAGGCCACACAGCTGGGCATGTGTGGATTGGTGTGTCCCCACATGAGACCAGGCTGGGAGATTTCTCCTCGGGTTGAGCACTGGAATCAGAGCTGCATAGTGGGCACCACTGTATGCTGAGAGGCCTCAGGGAGCTAGAAGTTGTCCTGGTAGGGGGGAGGAAGAAAGAAATGGGACACCACCAACATACGTAGATGCCCAAGTCCCAAATCTTCTGGGTGTAGATTCAGCACTCTGTCTCAAGAAGGGCAGCTTTGGGATCTGTCTAAGCACAGGTTCCGTATTTGTAAAGTGAGGAGGATAATAGGACCTGTGTATAGAGGAATAAGATTTGTAGTATCAGCTCTGTGCCCGTAGCACAGTGGTTATGGTGCCAGCCACATACACCGAAGCTGGCAGGTTCAAACCCAGCTCGGGCCAGCTAAACAACAATGATAACTGCAACAAAAAAAATACCCAGGCATTGTGGCAGGCGCCGGTAGTCCCAGATACTTGGGACCGCAAAAGAATCGCTTCAGCTCAAGAGTTTGAGGTTGCTATGAGCTGTCATGCCACAGCACTCTACTAAGGGCAACATAGTGAGACGCTGTCTTAAAAATAAATAAATAAATAAACAAATAAAATAAATTAATTACAAAAAGATTTGCAGTATCATTCTGAAATCTCTTTGTTTGGCCCTCACTTCTCTCTCTGAAGTCTAGATTTTGTCCCTATTGCTTATAAAAGAAAAAAAAAGGGATAAAGCTAGGAATGAGATAAAAACTTTATTTCTTTAATTCCTGGGTTCAGGTGCTTAA
Organism: Arctocebus calabarensis; assembly: GCA_963573935.1. Lineage (NCBI taxonomy): Eukaryota > Metazoa > Chordata > Mammalia > Primates > Lorisidae > Arctocebus > Arctocebus calabarensis. Next base: position 7,807 of record CAUYON010067283.1, on the reverse strand, counting down.
AGGCAAAGGGCACATGAACAGTTTGGAAAAGCAGTTGTATATCTATATAAGAAAAGATGTTAAAACAACAAAACAAACAGGCTCGGTGCCTGTGGCTCAACGGGCTAGGGTGCCAGCCACGTACACCCGAGCTGGCAGGTTTGAATCCAGCCCAGCCCGCCAAACAACAATGATGGCTGCAACCAAAAAATGGCCGGGCGTTGTGGCAGGCGCCTGTGGTCCCAGCTACTTGGGAGGCGGAGGCAGGAGACTCGCCTCTGCCTCCCAAGTAGCTCAGGAATTGGAGGTTGCTGTGAGCTGTGATGCCACAGCGCTCTATCCAGGGTGACAGCTTGAGGCACTGTCTCAAAAAAAAAAAAAAAAAGAAAAGAAAAAACAAACAAACAAACAAAAAGCAACAGCAATAAACTCTAGCCTAGGAGATTTGGCGAGGGGGAGAGCTACCGCGCTGGGCTCTGCCTCTGGGGCCTCAGTAGTGTGGAACAATGGCTTTGGGTAAAGGTAGACCACTCAGGTGTATTTGGGGACCGAGAGCAGAGAACTTTGCTACCTTCTCAGGCTATATAGCTTTGGAGAAAAGCCCTGGGAGCAGAATGACAATAGCAGTGTGTGGCGTTTGTCCATGAAGTCCTAGATCCCCACATGGCATGGGAAAGCCTTGAAATTCCTGTGCCCCAAAATTGCAAGGGCTGGAGAAGGCTGGAGCGTCCTAAGGAGTCTCACAGCTGACAGGATGGTGGCTCAGTGTATCTGGGTAGACAAACCAGAGGCCAGTAAGATGTAGGTGTCTCAGTCAAAGCTGGTGATGAAAACAGGCCTCAGGGACATTGGTCTGTAGGCCTTTTGCTCCTCCCAGTGCCATCACACTAGAGCGGTCCCCTTAGATCTGAATGGCCATTAAAAGTGGGAGAGAAGTTAGGACAAGAGCAGACTCAAAAGAATGAAGGTCAAATTGAAAAGACTGAGAAAAGCTGGAACTTACTCAACTACCCTGTCTCCTAGGTACTGGACAGAGAGATGATGTTTAGTTCTAGAACAGGGGTTAGAGCTAGCCTGTTGTCCACTTTTGTAAATAGCATTAAATGGGACACAGCCAGACCTGGTAGCTTGCATGCTGAGGGCTCTGAGCAGTGGCGAGAGGGTCCTCAGGGGCTCAAAGTCTAAAATATTTACTGTCCAGCTCCTTAAAAAAAAGTTGGCTGACATTTAGTCTTGAAAATGATGGAAGTTATAATCTATGTCCCCTTATATTTATTTCTTTTCTTTTTTGAAACAGAGTCTCTCTGTGTCATCCTGGATAGAGTATTATGGTGTCATAGCTCACAGCAACCTCAAATTCTTGGGCTCGAGAGATCCTCCTGCCTTGGCTTCCCAAAGTGACTAGGACTAAAGGTGCCCATCACAATACCTGGCTAGTTTTTCTATTTTTAGTGAGATGGGGTCTCACTTTTGCTCAGACTGGTCTTGAACTCCTAAGCTCAATCCACCTGACTCAGCCTCCCACAGTGCTGGGATTACAGGCATGAGCACCTGGCCTAATTTTTCTTTTCTTACAGATAAGGTCTCAATCTGTCATCCAGGCTGGAGTGTAGTCGTGTGAGCACAGCTCACTGCAGCTTTCACCTCCTGGGCTCAAGTGATGTCCCCGTCTCAGCCTCCTGAGTAGCTGGGGCTACAGGTGCCACCACACCCATTTCATATGCCTCCTTGTATAGTAAAGGACTGATGGCTTGAATACATGATACTTTTTTTTGAGACAGAGCCTCAAGCTGTCATCCTGGGTAGAGTGCTGTGGCATCACAGCTCACAGCAACCTCCAACTCCTGGGCTTAAGCGATTATCTTGCCTCAACCTCCCAAGCAGCTGGGACTACAGGCACCTGCCACAACACCCGGCTATTTTTTGGTTGTAGCTGTCATTGTTGTTTGGCAGGCCCAAGCTGGATTCGAACCCACCAGCTCTAGTGTATTGGGCTGGCACCTTAGCTGATTGAGCACATGCTGAATCACTTTTTTTTTTTTTTGAGACAGACTCTCACTATTTCACCCTCAGTAGAGTGCCGTGGCGTCAGAGCTCACAGCAACTTCAAACTCTTGGGCTCAAGCAATTCTCTTGCCTCAGCCTTCCAAGTAGCTGGGACTACAGGCACCCACCACTGTGCCTGGCTATTTTTTGTTGCAGTTGTCACTGTTGTTTAGCTGGCCTGGGCTGGGTTCAAACCCACCCCCCTCAGTATATGTGGCTGGCACCTTAACCACTGTGCTACAGGCACCAAGCCATTATTGTTCAGGATTCATTGAGGGGATAAAGAACCAGGTTACATTGATTGCAATTGTTAGGTAAAGTCCCTCTTAAAATTGTGTCCTGCCCCCAAAGGTGTGTCACTCACTGTGACCACCCCCCTTCCCTGTCACTGCTCTCTCCTTCCCCATCCCCCACCATCTACTAGGTCATTAATTGTCCTTATATCAGAACTGAGTACATGGGATTCTTGCTTCTCCATTCTTGTGATGCTTTACTAAGAATAATGTATTCCACCCAGGTTAATACTATGATACTCTTGATACCCCACCTGGGCAGGGGTTGGGATTAAACCAAATGGTGCTTCCAACCAGATCATCTCAGTGCCCACCTATTAGTGCATCACAGTTTTCCCCCAAACTACAATGTGGCTTAGATAATAAACATTTCTTTTTCTTTTCTTTCTTTTTTTTTTTTTTTTGCAGTTTTTGGCCAGGGTTTGAACCCGCCACCTCCGGCATACGGGGCCAGGGCCCTACTCCTTTAAGCCACAGGCACCACCTGATAATAAACATTTCTTATTCTTGCTCAGTTGCTGATGGTCAGAAATTTGGAGCAGTTTAGCTGGGTGGTTCTGGCTTGGATTCTCTCATGACAGAGTCCAAATGTCAACTGGAGCTGGCTCATATGGAAGCTTAGCAGAGGCTGGGGAACCCCCTTCCCAGGAGGCTTCCTGAAGCCCTAGTAAGTGGCCTGGCACAGTGGCTCACGCCTGTAATCCTAGCACACTGGGAGGCTGAGGCAAGAGAATCGCTTGAGCCCAAGAGTTTGAGACTGCTGTGAGCTGTGACGCTATGGCACTTGACCGAGGGCTACAAAGTGAGACTCTATCTCAAAAAACAAAAAACCAAGCCAACAAGAAAACAAAAACAAATCAAATACCTAGCAAGTGAGGGCTGCTTGTTGGTGAGAGCCAACCATTCCTCTGCTTATACACTTCCGCCCAGGATGCTTAAATGTCATCACGTTTTGATGGCTGGGGTCCTCACACTGAGTGATGCAAGAGTGCAAGACTAAAGCTACAATGTCTGCTTTTGGGGGGCTTTTGGTAGAGAATGGGGTCTTGCTCTGTTTCCCGGGCTCATCTCGAGCTCGTGGACTCAAGAGATCCTCTTGCCTCAGCCTCCCAAACAAAGTGCTAGGAATACAGGTGTGAGCCACTGCGTCTGGCTTTTTCTTTTCTTTTCTAGACAATCTCACTTTGTCATCCTTGGTAGAGAACATGGCGTCACAGCTCATGGCAACCTCAAACTCTTGGGCTTAAGTGATTCTCTTGCCTCAGCCTCCCAAGTAGCCACCATACTCAGCTTTTTTTTTTTTTTTTTTTTTAAGAGAAAAGGTCTTATTCTGGCTCTTACACAGGCTGGTCTCAAACCCCTAAACTCAGGCAATCCACCAGGCACAGACTCCCAGAGTGCTAGGATTACAGGCGTCTCGCTGAGCCTGGCTTTTTCCTTTTTAGCTGATAGTCAAAAGCCACACACCATCATTTCTGTAATGTACTACTGGTTGCACAGATCAGCCCTACCCAGTCTGAGAAGAGACTATACAAGGGTGTGCACGACAGGATATCATTGAGGGTCATTGGAGTTTGGCTACCACAGACTGCCCTCTGACCCCCCTCCATGTTAAAAATTCCCCTGACTCACTTGGCTCTTGGCTACATCCTCTGAGTGCTTAGTTCTACCCTGAGTCAGCTTTCCTTTCCCATGAAAGGAGCATGTGCGTGCAGCTGTAGAGTTTTATTTGCCTGCATCCTGTCAATAGAAGTTTGGATATCCAAATGCCTCTTTTCCATTTTTGCAGTCTGTCTTTTTCAGTCCGAGTTGGCAGTGTTTTAGCTAGTACAATTCTCTTAAAAACTTTGTGGATTTCTAAGATCCTATTCACTCCATTAGATTACACTCACAAATCTCTTTGAGATAAGTCCTTCTCTACGTTGGGGTATGCTGATAGACAATGTTCATAGAAAAGTTACCGTTTGGAAGAGAAAGAAGGGAGGAAGGAAGAAAGAAAGAAAATCTGGTAAATATATGCAATGAAATACTATTTGGCTATAAAAAAGAATGAGATCTTGAATCAATATGGGTGGAACTACAGGTCATTATCTTAAATAAAATGAATCAGACAAAGAAAGACAAATATTGCATATTTGTTCTGGAAGCAGCGCCTGTAACTCAGAGAGTGGGGAGCCGGCCCCATATACCGAGGGTGTCAGTTTCAAACCCGGCCTTGGCCAAACTGCAACAACAAAAAAACAGCCAGGTGTTGCGGTGGGTGCCTGTAGTCCCAGCTACTAGGGAGGCTGAGGCAAGAGAATCGCCTAAGCCCAGGAGTTGGAGGTTGCTGTGAGCTGTGTGATGCCACAGCACTCTACCAAGGGCAATAAAGTGAGACTCTGTCTCTACAAAAAAAAAAAAAAAAAAAAAATATATATATATATATATATAGCATGTTCTCACTTGTAAATAGGAGCTAAACAATGCATACACATGGGTATAAAGAGTGAAACAATAGACAATGGAGACTTAGAAGGGTGAGGGAGTGGGAGAGGGATGGGTGATGAGAGACTACTTAATGTACTTAATAGGTACAATGCATATTATTCAGGGGAGGGACATCCTTAAAGCCCTGACTTGACCACTGCAAAATCTATAGATGTAACAAAATTACACTTGTATCCCACAAATTTATACACATAAATAAATAAATAATTTTAAAAGGGGCTTGATGTAGTGGCTCATGACTGTGATCCTAGCACTCTGGAAGGCCGAGGCAGGTGGATTGTTTGAGCTCAGGAATACAAGATCAGCCTAAGCAAGAGAGAGACTCCATCTCTACCAAAAATAGAAAAAATAGCCAGGCATTGTGGTGGGTGCCCGTAGTCCTAGCTACTTGGGAGGCTGAGGCAAGAGGATCTCTTGAGGCCAAGAGTTTGAGGTTGCTGTGAGCTATGACGACAGCACAGCACTTTCCCCAGGGCCACAGTGTGAGATTGTCTTTAAAAAAGTTATGTTTGGCGGTGCCCATAGCTCAGTCGGTAGGGCACCGGCCCTATAGGGCCCCTGCCAGCTAAAACAACAATGGCAACTGCAACAATAACAACAACCACAACAAACAAAATAGCCAAGTGTTGTGGCAGGCACCTGTAGTCTCAACTACTTGGGAAGTGATGCCATGGCACTCTACCTAGGGCGACAGCTTGAGACTCTGTCTCAAAAAAAAGTATTTATTTATTGGAGACAGAATCTCATTTATTAACCCTCGGTAGAGTGCCATGGCGTCACAGCTCACAGCAACCTCCAACTCCTTGGTTCTCTTGCCTCAGCCTCCCGAGTAGCTGGCTATTTTTTGTTGTTGCAGTTTGGCCAGGGCTGCGTTTGAACCCACCACCCTCAGTATGTGGGGCTGGCACGCTACCTACACACAGGCACCACCCATGTTTTTGTCTTTTTTTTAAAGGATTTGTTGCACTGTGGGGCACAGAGAGATAAATCAGACCCAGCCTGGCTTGTTCTGAGCCAGACTCTTCAAGTGCTTCACCTGAATTAACCAATTTTGTAGGAGGCAGGTACCATTACTGTGTATCAGCTCCATTTTACTAGAAGGGAAACTAAAGTACAGTGAGGTTAATGATCTTGCCCAAGATTTTACAGCTTGGTTCCAGAGTCTTGATACAGGTAATGAGACTGAGTGTTACAAAAGCCTTGACACACTTCAGAGGCAGGGACAACCACATTTAATTAGTGGGAGTCTAATATGCATTCATAATAAGAAAATTTATGTGTCTCACACTTTACAGCATGGTTTTACGTGGATTCTCTCATTTTACTAGATGGGGCAGTATGGAGTCTTGGTTAAAATCATGGAGTGGGAGGAGACTGGGCACGGTGGCTTACTTGGGAGGCCAAGGCGGGTGGATTGCCTAAGCTCAGGAGGTAGAGACTAGCATGAGCTAGAGTGAGACCCCATCTCCAAAAATAGCTGGGCACTGTGGTGGGCGCCTATAGTCCCAGCTACTGGGAAGGCTGAAGCAAGAGGATTGTTTGAGCCAAAGAGTTAGCGGTTGCTATGAGCTATGATACCACAACACTCTACCAAAGGTGACAAAGACTCTGTCTCAAAAAAAAAAAAAAAGGTCCTTCTCCACCCCGCATCCCTGCCTTTCCCTGTGCTCCGCCGCTCTGCGGGAGGTTTGGGGCACTCGAGTCGCACCGTCTGGTCCTGAATCGCCTTCCCCTGACCTGACAAGTCGCCATGGCACAGGGTCTCAAAGGCACCGTGAGTGACTTCCCTGGATTTGATGAGCGGGCCGATGCAGAAACTCTTCGGAAGGCCATGAAAGGCCTGGGCACTGATGAGGAGAGCATCCTGACTCTGTTGACAGCCCAGAGTAATGCTCAGCGCCAGAACATCTCAGTGGATTTTAAAACTCTGTTTGGCAGGGATCTTTTGGATGACCTGAAATCAGAATTAACTGGAAAATTTGAAAAATTAATTGTGGCTCTGATGAAACCCTCGCAGCTTTATGACGCCTATGAACTGAAGCATGCCCTTAAGGGAGCTGGGACAAATGAAAAAGTCCTGACGGAAATTATAGCTTCAAGGACCCCTGAAGAACTAAGAACCATAAAACAAGTTTATGAAGAAGAATATGGCTCCAGCCTGGAAGATGACGTGGTGGGCGACACTTCAGGTTTCTACCAGAGGATGTTGGTGGTTCTCCTTCAGGCTAATAGAGATCCTGATGCTGGAATTGATGAGGCGCAAGTTGAACAAGATGCTCAAACTCTGTTTCGGGCTGGAGAACTTAAATGGGGGACAGATGAAGAAAAGTTTATCACCATCCTGGGAACACGAAATGTGTCTCATCTGAGAAGGGTGTTTGACAAATACATGACTATATCAGGATTTCAACTTGAGGAAACTATTGACCGGGAGACTTGTGGCAATTTGGAGCAACTACTTCTTGCTGTTGTGAAGTCTATTCGAAGTATACCTGCCTACCTTGCTGAGACCCTCTACTATGCTATGAAGGGAGCTGGGACAGATGATCATACACTCATCAGAGTCGTGGTGTCCAGGAGCGAGATTGATCTGTTTAACATTAGAAAGGAGTTTCGGAAGAATTTTGCCACCTCTCTGTATTCCATGATTAAGAGCGATACATCTGGGGACTATAAGAAAGCCCTCCTGCTGCTCTGTGGTGGAGAAGATGACTGAGGTGCCACCAAGACCGTGCTCCCTGCTCAGTGCCTGCACAGACCTTCTGCCTCCCTTCAGCACGTCCAGCTGCACTTCTTATACACCAGTGCTTAGCACATTGCCTTACTCACACGATATGCTGATGACCAACATACCCTTTGTAGGGGAAAATAGCAGTGCTTCCTTCTGATCTTTGGTTAAGATCTTACTATCTCTTTGGCTGCTGTCATACCAAAGTGTACTTAACGTTGCTAAGTCCAATGTATGGGTCATTCATATTTTCCTTTAAGAGATTAGATTG
>CAUYON010067282.1:0-10856 GCA_963573935.1 Arctocebus calabarensis | reverse complement strand
GAATCAATTTTTGTAAGCAGTGAAAGTTGTGGGTTGAGTTTCAGTCTTTACATGTGATTATCCAGTTCTTCCAGCACCATTTGTTGAATGGGGATTCTTTCCCCACTGTATGCTTTTGTTTGCTTTATCAAAATTTATATGGAAGTAGAGACTGGTTTCATCTCTTGGTTTTCTCTTCTATTCCATTGTCTCTACTGTTGTGTCATTACCATGCTATTTTGAGTACTGTGAAATTGTAATGTAGCCTGATGTCTGGTGGGGTGATTCCTCTTCCTTTATTTCTATTACTAAGAATAGCCTTAGCTATATGGTTGTGTTCTGGTTCCATACTAAACAAAGTACTACTTTTTTTTCAGGTTCTTCCAAATATATGACGTTGGTATTTTGAATGTTGGATTGCATTGAATCTGGAGATTGTGGTTGGGTAGAATAGATATTTTACAATGTTGATTCTTTCCAGCCCAGAGCATGGTATGTTCTTCAAATTATTAGTATCTTCTGCGATTTCTTTTCTTAGAATCATAATTCTCTTTGAAAAGGTCTTTCCTCTGTTTTGTTAGGTATATAACTAAGTATTTCATTTCTTTTAAGCTACTATGAAAGGAATCATGTCCTTGATTTACTTTTCAACTTGGCTGTTATTGGCATATACAAAGGCTACTGATTTCTGGACATTGATTTTGTACCCTGAGGTATTACTCTATTTCCTGATCACTTTCAGGAGTTTTGTAGTTGAGTCTTTTAGGTTTTTTTAAGTATAAGATCATAACATCAGCAAAGAGGGAGAGTTTGATCTCCTCTGCACCCATTTGGATGTCCTTTATATCCTTCTTGCCTGATTGCATTGGCTAGAACATCCAGAAATATGTTGAATAATAGTGGTGATAGTGGATATCCTTGTCTGGTTCCAGTTTTAAGTGGAAAGGCCTTCAGTTTTATGCCATTGAGTATGATGTTTGCTGTAAATTTGACCTAGATGCCATCAATCAACTTATGAAATGTGATACCTCTGCCTATTAAGTGTTATTGTTAGAAAGGGATGCTGAATTTCGTCAAATGCTTTTTTCTGCATCCATTGAAAGGCTCAGATTGTCTTTATTTTTGCTTCTATTGATATGGAGTATTACATTTATGGATTTCTGTATGTTAAACCAACCTTCCATCCCTTTGATGAAGCCTACTTGATCATGATGTATAATTTTTTTTAATGAGTAGCTGAAATCTATTAGGTACAATTTTGTTGAATATTTTTGCATTGATAGTCATTAATGAAATTGATCTGCATTTCTCCTTGTTAGTTAGATCCCTTTCTGGTTTTGGATTCAAGGTGATGTTTACTTCATAGAACACATTGGGGAAGGTTCCTTCCTTCTCAATGTTTTGGATTAGATTTCACAATACAGGTACAAGCTGTCTTTAAAGGTTGATTGAATTCTGATGTGAAGCCATCTAGGACTGGGCTTTTTAAAATTGGAAGCTTTTTTATTGTTTTTGCAATCTCAGTGCTTGATATTGGTCTGTTTAAGAGATCTATTTCTTCTTGGTTAAGTCTAGGAAGATGCTGTGATTCCAGGTATTGGTTCATTTCCTCCACATTATCAAATTTCTGAGCATAAAGTTTTTGGTGGTAATCAAAAATAATGCATTGTATCACTGTGGCATCATTTGTTATTTCCTCTTTTTCATTTCTTATTGAGGTTATTAAAGATTTTACTTTTCTATTTCTGGGTAATCTGGTCAATGGTGTATCAATTTTATTTATCTTTACAAAGTACCAACGTTATGTTTAATTAATTTTGTGAATGATATAATTTTCAATTTCATTTATTTCTGATTTAATTTTTGTTATTTCATTTCTTCTGCTACATTTGGGATAGGATTTCTTTTCCATTTTCATTTCTTTAAGAAAAATAATGTCTTACAGTTGTATCCATGTTGTTGAAAATTTTGGTATTTCATCTTTTTTTAATGACTGAATAATACCCCACTCTGAATATATGAGGTCAGAAAATTAAGTTTTCAAACTCATCCTAGAAAGAATGCTACTTAACCTCATTGCTGAATACAACTATGGTCACCATTGAAGTACTCCCATGGTCATCTTGTGACCATAGTGCTATTCAGCAAGGATGTATGTAGAACATTTTCTAGGATGAGTTTGAGAGCTTAATTTTCATTCCTTCATAAGGCAATGTTTTTTTTGGACATTCCAGAAAAACAACAACAACAAAAAAGACTTCCAAAATTGCTTTGACGAATAGACTAGGCACATCAGTGCACAGCTCCCCAAGGGCAGCTTCTCAAAGGTGACCAACATGACATTCAACAAGGAGGCATGTAGCACTTCTTCTAAGATGTTTGTGAACCTAATTGTCCAATTGCATTTACCGTGGTTTCTTTATCTATTCCTCCTTTGAAGGACATTTAGGTTAATTCCAAATCTTGGTTAATATTAATTCATACACACACATTATGTACATTTATATACCTACACATGTGAATATACCTACACATTTATATATGAATGTATGCATATATAAATATACGTACATATAACTATATTTATTGTCATATATATTGTCATATATTGCATATATATTTATATATGCATACATTCATTTTTGTACAGTTTGTAGCTCGGGTTGGTTTTGAACCCACCATCTCCAGCATATGGGGCCGGCGCCCCACCCTGTTGTACATAATATGTGTGTATGAATTAATATTTTTCCATATATCAATGTTGAAATAAATGATATTAATATTTTATGTTTTAACTATTGATAATTAGAAAGGTTATCCTGTTTTTACAATGTCTACCCCTTAATAAAAAGTTTTCTCATGGAAGCTGAAGTATTATACTTGCTTTGAAAGTTAATGGTCAAAATCTATGTCTATTTCCCTGGAGTTGATGAGCATTATACGGCCATCACAGATGGTATAATGGCACTGTCATTGACAATCGAGTTACTTGGTATGGATGACTATATGGTCTGTACCACCCAGCAAACTAAAATCACAGGCTCAAAATAATTTGAGGGCCTTAACTTTTAACCTCATGCCAGATAATTTTAAATCCAGAAAGAAAATAATTGATCTATTCTTAAGTTATTACTTAGCATTTCATCAAACCCCGTAGTAATAGTTCAATAATTAAATTAGGTCTTACTCAAAATATATAATGGAAACAAAAGAGCAAAGCAGAGTTCTTGGAGCATATGCTGATAAAATGGTCAATAAAATAATTCTGAAGTGCATTTGGCTGCACTAACCTCAAGGATGATGGTGATTAGGCTCAGGTAATAAACATAATGTGCTCTGCGTTAAGGCCTTATGTTGCCATTGTTAGCTGTAATATACTACAATTTTCATGACCCATTTATGTTTCCCATCCTGGGGACCTGAAAACCACATAAACTGTCGCTATCCTGTAAACCCCCTAATTCCAAATTTCTGTTACCAAATTTGTTGGTTTTATATCCTTGACATTTATTCCAAATGATTTTGTCCCTTTCCTATCTAATGATGGTGCTGTAAGTAAATCTTATCTGTATTATTATAAAAAAAGTGACTTCTCCGTGAACCTCTATTCTTGCTTTGTTCAATTCTTCACCTATATTTCCTTAGGGAGATTTATTCATTTAGTTAGTTATTTTCATTTTTACACATTCTTTTTCTTAAATTTTTTCACTTAATGGCAATGATGACCCAACCTACCAAAATATCTGGTATGCGGCAATAGCAGTTCTAAAGTCCATGGAACCAAGGGCCTACATCAAAAAGACAGAAAGATCACGAATTAACAACCTAATGTCACAACCCAGGGAATTTGAAAAACAGGAGGAACCAAACCCAAAGCTAATACTAGACTAGAAATAACAAAGACCAGAGAAAACTTAAAAGAAAATAAATAGATGCCAAATAAAAAAAAAAAATACAAAGTACCAACAAAACAACAAGTTTATTCTCTGGAAAGATGGGCAAGAAAAGAAGAGAGAGGACACAAATACACTCAATCAGAATAAACAAGGGACATTACCTCTGATACTACAGAAATACAAAAGATTATTGGAGACCATGAACGCGTTTATGCACACAAACTAGAAAATCTAGAGAAAATGACACACAAAGCCATTCTTCCTTGAATCAGGAAGAAAAAAAAATTCAGAACACAATGACCTTTTTTTATTAAAAGATCTATTAGATGGGAGGAATTTTATTAGAGCTATTCAGGTGATTGTCTACTGTGCATTAATGGAGTTTGATAATTAAGTCTAAATTTTCTTTATTATGAGCCTAGCCCTTCCTTCGAAATGAAAGCCTTATCTCAGGAGATATTGTGGGTTGAGTTTTAGGCCACTGCAATAGAGTGACTGGAGCAGTAAATTGAATCACACAGAATTTTGGTTTCTTGATACGTATAAAATTAATATTTACACTATGCTGTAGTCTTTTAAGTGTACAATGGTACTATGTCTAAAAAAATGCACATACCTTAATTTAAAAATACTTTATTGCTAAAAAATGCTAATGATCAAAAAATATTCAGAACAGGCCAATAATGAGTGAGATTGAATCAGTAATAGAAAGTATTCCATCAATAAAAATTCAGGACCAATTGTATGCACAGCTGAATTCAATTTTTCATGGAGACAAACTGATATATAACCTATTGAAGGTGTTCCACAACATCAAGAAAGATAGAGTCTCCCTTAACTACTTCTACAAAGCCAGTATCACACTTGTCCTAAAGCCAGGAATGGATACAACAAAAGAAAACTACGGACCAAAATCCTTCATGAACAAAGGTACAAAATCCTTCAAAAAGAAAATAATACTGACAAACCAACACATTCAACATATTATATATCATGATCGAGTGGATTTAACCCAAGGATGCAAGGACGTTTCAGTGTGTGCACACCAATAAATGTGATTCACCACACCAACAAAATTAAAAATGAAAACATATAATCATCTCAATAGATGAAGAAAAAGCCTTTGATGAAATCCAGCATCCCTTCATGATAAAAAAAAATTAACAAATTAGGCACATATAAGATACATTTCAAAATTATTATAGTCCTATATGACAGACCCACAGGCAACCTCATTCTGAATTGAGAAAAGTTGAAAGTGTTCTCCTAGGAGTTACAATGGGACAGGAGTACTCACTGCCATTACATCTACTCAATACAGTACTGGAACTCCAACTGGGGTACCCAACCTGCAGCTGGTGGGCCACATGCTGATTTTGTGAGAATTTCTTTTTACTTATCTGCAATGGCAGATATTATAAAAATTATGGATGGATTTTTTTTTTGGATAATCAGCTTTTGTTAGTGTTTGTGTATTTACTGTGTGGCTCAAGGCAATGCTTATTATTCAATATGCAACAGAGGGAACAAACAAAAGGTTGGATGTCCCTATATAAGACATTATAATCAGGCAAGAGGAAAAAATAAAATCATGCAAATAGAAAGAGACATCAAAAAATTCCTACTTGCCAATGATATGATCTTATAGCAAGAAAACCATAAAGACTCCTCAAAAGTTTCCTAGAATTTACAAATTCAGTGAAGTTTCAGATTATAAAATTAATGTGCCCAAATATCACAGTTTTATATACTAATAACAACTGAGCCAAAATCAAACCAAGAACTGAATTATATTTCTAATAGCACAAATGAGCAATATGATAAATAGAAATGTAAGGAAACAAGGAGGAGAAACATCTCCACATGGAAAATTATAAAAAACTGATGAAAGACATCACACTTGACATAAACAAATAGAAAAGCACTCTTTGCTCATGCATTAGAAGAATTAATATTCATAAAATGACCACACTGCCCAAAGTGGTTTTCAGATTCGATGCAATTCCCATAAACTTCCAATATCATTTTTATATAATTGGAAAAAAACAATTCTAAATTTCATAATAAAGAGTCCAAATGGCCAAAGCAGTGTTAAGTGCCCACCTTGCCAAAAACCCCAAACTAGAGACCTCATGTTACCTAACTTCAAAGTATATTACAAAGCCATTGTAACCAGGCAGCCGGGTACCAGTGTAAAGATAGACACATAGACCAATGGAAAAATGAGTAAAACTAAACTCCTCCAAATGATTTTTCACAAAGTAGACAGATACACTGCCTATTCAACAAATGGTTCTGGAAAAATCGGACAGCCATGTGCAAAAGACTGAAAAGGCATCCTTGTCTCTCAGCATATGCAAAAATTAACTCCAGATGGATTACAAACTTAAAAGAACTAAGACCAGGAAAATTCCAGAAAATTTGCCAAATACTCTTCAGGACCATAGTTTGAGCAAATAATTTACAACTAATACCACAAAAGCAAATACAAGAAAAGCAAAAATACATAAAAGGTATTAATTAATCCACAACAATTTACACAGCAAAGGAAATAAGGAAAAGAGAAAATAGCCTAGAGAATGGTAGAAAATACCACACATACATCTAAGGAGGGTCTAACATTAGGAATTTACAAGGAACACAAACAAATTGCAAGAAAAATAAATAACCCCATTAAAAAGTGGGCAAAAGACAAGAACACAATTTTTTCAAAAGTAGATAAAGACATGGCTCATAAACACGTGATAGATTTCTCATCATTACTAATCGAGAGGGAACGTACATATTAAAATCACAATAAGATACCATCTCAGCCTTGTCAGAATGACCATTAGTAAATAGCACAAAACCCACTGATATTGGCATGGATGTGATGAAAAGTGAATGCTTATGCACTTTCAGCGGGAATTTAATTTAGCACAACCTCTAAGGAAAACCACAGGGGGAATTAATGAACTGAAAGTAGACCTACCATTCGATCAAGCCCTATCACTACTGGATATCTACAAATGCACTCAAATGTGAATGCAACACAATTCACAATCACAGAGGTAAGGCATCAACATAACTGCCTAACAACTGATGAGCAGGTAAAGATAATTTGATATGTGTGCATACACCCCCCCACAGACACACACCCACCGTGAACGCTACTGAGCCATAAAGAAGAATGAAATCATGTCTTTTGCTAAAACTTGGACTGAACTGGAGGCCATTACCCAAAGTGAAGCATCTTAGGAACAGAAAACAAACGCTGCATGTACCCAGTTATAAGTAGCTGTGAAACAATGTGTTTTGATGCTCACACGCTGAGTGGGATAATGGATTCTGGAGACCCAAAAGAGGGTGGGTGGGAGGCGGGAGAGGAATCAAAAAGAATCTTTCAGGTACAATGTACACATTATTCAGGTGATGGGTACACTATAAGCCCTGACTTCAGTACTATATAATTCATTCATGTAACAAAAATAACTAGCACCCATAAATCTAGGGATATAAAAAGTATGAAAAAACTCATGACTGGGTCTCTACCTCAGACTTTTTGATTTAGCAGTTGGGGTAGGGCCTGAGAATTTGCATTTCTAAAAAGTCCTCAAGTAAATTCTGAGGATGTTGGTGCGGGAGGCACATTTGACAACCACTGGTAAATAATTTTAAGCCAGGTAATTACAAAATCCAATGTATAATTTAGAAGTGTCTAAAGGAAGGTTTTTAAGGAAGCAATTAACCTAAGGCCTTAGGGGAGAAAAGACAATTTTAGGTAAAAAGAATAGACTTCCTGAAATCTCCAAGTAGCAGCGGATTGATTTCTTTTTTTAAATGTAAAAAGCTGTTGAGACCACAGGTGGAGAGTGAAAGGGAAGGTGAGGAAGAGCTGGCAGAGGGGGACCAGGGTACAGCAAGCTTCTCAGGGCCTGTCCACCATGCTAATTAAATTGATTCTCATTTTAAAAATATAAAAACCCACTGGATGGCTATAAATAAGGAAATAACATGATCAAAATTATTTTAAGCGTTTTGGGGAAAGGCTACAGGGGAATAGTGAACTAAAGAGTAAAATAAAAGAATGGGAAACAAATCTATTTTTGACAAAGGTATAGTGGTCTCGACTTCATATGTAGATGTACGGGAGTCTTAAAAACAATACAATAATAACTCAGATTTTCATAGTCTTATGAATTTTATAAAGTATTTTTATGCACCTATTTAACTGATGTTATAATTATCACTTGAAAAATGTAGAAGTTAATAACTCCCCTGAGAATATATGTAGCGAGTTTGTGCTGAAGTGAAATGAATGCCTCATGCTATATCTGCTAGATTTAGAAATCATTCTGGAGATAACCTGAGCGTTAGGGAAAATGTTTTAAGCCCTAACAGGTGTGGAAGTACAAAATAGCCCGCAAGCAGAATGTAGAAGCATCTAAAGACAGAAACTGCAAAGGACTGGTACTTCCCAAAGAAATATTTATATGAACTCACGTGCCGTATAGACTGGTTTCTACATCTTACAGTCAGGAATTAATGAAAGATAAAAAGACCACAAAAAATGACTCCAGAACTACAATAAGAGCTGGACAGTAAAGACGGACACAACTCAGATTCACACAGTTCTGATGGGTCCAAACCAGTTAAATCAACGAAATCTCGGAGCAGCAGTGTGTAACTCGCATGGCAGCTTCCCATGCTCTGCGCTCACTGTAGCACTTTTACACCCACAGGTCCCTGTTCTGGTGCTGTAGCATCACTGAATAATGCACCTGTGCGCACACCCAAAGTTACTGGTCACAGATTCATTAATGCATGGCATTCTTAGAGAGAAAAAACACGTCTTTCTTTTTAGTAAGGTGCATAAAAATAAGACAGAAGAACCAGAGGTGTATACTGAATAGATTTAAATACTCATTTGTTTGACCATAGTTTTTTGTTTGCCCAACAACTCAAATTTATTGAGTATATAGTTTTTCAGTGCCACAGGAAAAGGAACCTCAGAAGATAACAAATATATTTGCTGTGGGATTTTTACATGTGGATTTTATTCTGTTGAGGCTGTTTTATTCTGTCTCTAGTTTGCTGAGTGTTTTATCGTGAAAGTGTGCTGTGGGGATATTATCAGATCATTTCTATGCATCAGTTGAAGGTTTTATCCCTTCATTTTGTTAATGTCATGTGTGATCTTATATTTTTGTTGTTGCTAGGAGCTAAGCTAGGGATATAGACCAGAGTTTCCACAGGTGACCTGAGAACATGAGAGTGAGCTACTGTGCTGTGAAGGATTATGCACCCAGCAAATAGGTAACCTAGATGAAATGCGAGAATTCCTGGAAACACAAACCTGCCAAGACTAAATCCCACAGAGACAGAAAGTCTGAACAGACCTATAACCAGTGAGATGGTTGAATCAGTAATCCAAATCTCCTGACAAAGAAAAGCTCTTGACCTTCATTTTTAAATGTTAAACTATGCTTGAATGGTAGGCATAAATCCCCTTGACCGTGTATATAACACTTTTAATGTGCTGTTGGATTGGGTGTGTTATTATTTTCCTTCGGGCTTTTGCATCTAGTTTTCATTGCCTGTCCTGTTTTGTCTGCCTTTGATATCAAAGCAATTTTGGCCTCAAATAATGACTTGGAGAGTTTTCTCATCTCTTAAATGCTTTGGTAAATTTTGAGAAAGATTGATATTAGTTCTTATTTATGTTTTTAATAGAATTTACTAGTGAACTGTCAGGTCCAAGGCTTTTCTTTGTCAGGAGATTTGGATTACTGATTCAATCATCTCACTGGTTATAGGTCTGTTCAGACTTCCAGTCTCCAGGGGATTTAGTCTTGGTAGGTTTGTGTTTCCAGGAATTGCCTGTTCCATCCAGGTTATCTATTTTCTGGTGCCCCGTAGCTGACAGTACAATAGCTCACTCTCTTGTACTCAGATCACAAGCGTAGACTCTGATCTATATCCCCAGCTTAGCTCCTAGTGAACAACCTTAATATAAGCTCTAAGTTTGAAGGCCATGTATCATGATTAGACACATATGAGAGAGGAAGACCCAGCAGAGTCCAAACACTGAGCCACAAGGGATGATGCATTGTGTTCTATGCCACTAAATTTGGGCCATTTGCTAGGCAGAAATAAATAAAGGGAACAATAGCAAATACTTCAGGTTTATAAGTTTCAGGCCTTTAATTAAATGAATTAATAGCTCATGAGATTACTGGAATTTTCAATGGTCTTTGCAATGGTGAGTGTTGTATTCCATATTCTCTTCTAAACCAGAAACTAGAACTAGTTCAAAACTGAGACTCTGTTACCCTAAATGCTTGGTCTAATAAGAACCTTCTAGGCCCATTCAGTTGAAAACAAATAAAGAAATCCATTAAATGGAATTTCTTCACCTTTTAAAAATTGCTCTTAACACTTACACTAAAAGGTACATACACATTCCAACTTCTCTTATAAAAGTATACTATTTAAAAAATATGAAACAGTAATTCAAAGTACAAAAAAAGTCATATGTATCATTCTACTTCTTTCTAACCTTTTGCATATATTTCAAAATTAAATGCTTTTAAAGGTACAAGAAGTAAGACATGTGCCTCAATTTCCCCAAGTCTAATCTTTGCTTTTGAGATAGTCTTATGGCCAATGTTTTTCAAAAGAGTGCACATCTTTTGACTTTTAATCAATAATGTCCGGGCCTTTCTCACCTGTTGTACATTGTCCTTCCAATGATTAGACACTCTCCTGTCTTAAACATCAGATCTTCTTGGTTTAAAATGCCATAAAGCAACGTTTAATATGTTGCTTTTAATATTTTAATATTTAATTTTAATATTTTAATATGCCAAAAATATTCATTTAGCTCAATGGTCTTAACAGTAGAATATCTAATTTATAGCTTTCATATGAAGGCTAAAACCCAATTATAGCACAGGAATACAGGGAAAGGGGAAAGGGAGGGGAGGGGTGGGGGGAGGATGG